>JANUFV010090310.1:0-10516 GCA_024757865.1 Epizoanthus scotinus
AATGATTTTAAGTACTGTTTCTTTTTTGCGGACACCAAAATTGTAGAAAAACATAATTTATTCAGTCTGTTTATTGCGATGAACCACACTTGTGATGTCACAAATCCAAACTTCAACCCTTAATATCTCGCAGAGCAATAAAATTTACACCACAGTGACCAGTTCGACAATTAGAATCAGATAAAATAATAAAATCATGATGTCATTTTAGGTGGGACTTGCCCTTTAAGACACACTCAAAATGCAGAAAACACCATTTTTAACAACTAAGATACCAAAAATATTCTGGTGAGCATGCCTCTACACCCCCTAGGTGCTCAAGCGTGAGATCTGACACAAAAATATATAAAATACTGAGAATGCCAATGACAATTATAGTAATAATAACTACCACACTGAGCAGTCTTAAATAACTGGACTAGCTGACACAGCAGTATGTTTGCTTAGTTTAACCAAATTGTAATAATAGAAGAATTGTCTGTATTCTGACTTGCAAGCTTCCAATACATGTGCAACACATGCTACATGTATAAGACGGCCTGCAGTCCAAAAAAAACAACATTTTCAGTTTGACCTTGGTCAATTACTCCAATCAATGTCCTAGTTCCTACATTATCAGTATAGTTTACACAGTTTAACAACCACTTGACCTTTAAAATGCTGTGCTTATTTCTTGACCAATTTCAAGTTTACATTAGAATCTATTAGTACATGTCAATTGAGTCTGCAATATAAAATAGTATTGTACACAACTATCACTGATGGGTCTGTTCATAGTGTAATGTAATTACTGCCTATAGTATGTAAATTATAAACAATAAAATGCACTACTGTTTAGTTTAACACTTGTGCAAACATAGTAATTCAGTCTGCAAGAACCCAAGCTGCTATATAACCTGGGTTCGGATTTGGCCTGGGCCAGGAGTTAAACTTTGTGTATTATAACCTTTCTTTGCCACATGTGGCCAGGGGCATTAAGCCATTGGTCTCCCAGCAGATGGAGAATCACGGCTGTGTAGATGTTATGCCCGGGTGTTATTTTTATCCTTATCATTAAAGTCAAACATTTGACTCTTAAAGAGGGGTGGGTGATGTTGTCTTGGCATGATTTTTCCCTAAACACCCACATTTGCAAGCCAGGAATATTTCATGTTCCTGGGTCTCAAAATTGTGCATAGGAATATTTTTGCCACGTCACCTCATGCAAGATATTTTTTGAGCATGAATTTTTCTCACTTGATGTTTCAGCGCATGATATTTTTTCCCAACCAAAACAGCTTGCAAGATATCATTACATTTATTAAATTCCCCCTCACCTCAAAAGTCAAATGGTTGGCAGGCTCTTATTACTACTTACACTTACAAAATCATCAAAAACAATTCCGAGTATGTTTTAGCACAGGTAACATCCTAATATATTTTGCTAACATACCTGCAGTTACAGTACATTAATTTTCATTAAATAAAATTTGTTAGGAAAATTTAGTGGAATAACGTACTGGATGAGCATAATTTAAGCGCTGTTCATTATTTACAAAGAGTACTGTACGGAGTTGGACAAAAAGTAATCAGGCAAAAGGGGTCGACTTTTTTCATAAGAATAATCGGAGGAGCTGCATTAGAGTCTATCTGATCCTGTGATTTTAATATCAAAAATGTATACTTTTCAAGACTGTAATCACTGCCACTTTGTCCTGATATATGATGCTGAATAAAATTATGGATAACATTATCACACTAAACTACAACCTGTAAAATTCTCAAAATAAATCTATGGGCTCATATTTATTAGAAGTACTTTCTGTGTTATTTTCAGAGACAGTATACTATGGGAGGAGATTCTTCAGTTTTAAAATGACTGTACTTTATTAAAATACATTGTACAAAAACAGACATTCATATCTGGGTTTATATTCCAAATACTAGGCTTATTATCCAACAGATTTTTGCATAGGAGATTTGAGTTCTTATTTTCAAGGAGGGCCCAGAAGAGAGGTATTTTCATGATTTCATGGCACTAGTTCCGTAATTAATTGAGGAATTGATACCAGTAAGTATGGTACTTGAGCTACCAGTACTTTCAGATGCAGAGAGTTTTTAATTGTCTTAAAAGATAATCTTTCATATATTATTTCAGTTATTAACATACTAAAGTAGGATGGAGTTATAGGTGCTTTCTAGAAACTAATTAAAAATATTTATTATGTCTGGCTTCCTGAGTGCTTTTTGTAAAACTTTAATTAAAGTAAGAAAATCTAATAATTATAGGAAATTAAAAATATTCACAGTCAACTTTCAATATATTTGGTCTGGTCCCCATTGGATAAAATAATAATTGAGTGTTAATGTTCAATGCATTCATAAATGACACAAAAAAGAAACTGGATTTATTTGCCTGAAAACCACCTTCAGGGAACAAGTTTCAAAAACTTAAAAAGAAAATAAATATATTGTCCTGTCCACACTTTGCATTTTATAGCAACAGAATAAATGGGGTATTAACTAAATTGAGTGGATGTAAATATAAAACAGAAATTGTTTGCAAAATGTTGTTACTGCTTGCAATCCTCACTCAAAGGTGCTTCTTTGATCTGCCTCACATTATTGATGTTGTTGTTGTCGATGTCCCAGTTCACAAAATGTAAAGGAAACATTATTTTTTAAAACTGCTTGTGGCAAAATACTTGTGGCAAAATGAACAAATTGTGAATTTACCGACAGACCATTTAATATGTGGTACAGATCTATGATAGTTCTGTGTTCCTATCCTGTGTACGCAGTGTGTTTGACAACACGAAGAACAAACAAAGCACTTCACTGGGTATACATCAAAATGTGATCTAATATAAGGATCCAGATGGTTATCTTTGGGAGGCGAGAAAGTTAATAAAGAGATCTAATATTAGGACCCCACCCTGTACGTTGCCTGGGGGTTAAAACACTATTTCTTCTCTCAAGTTTGTGAATGACCACACAGAAAGACTGTTATCAGATAGTCGGATACAATGCAAGTTAGTATACAATTTGAGCTGCCAAATTTAATGTAATCAGAAATCCAAAACTCCTCAGAAGCTTTAAAACTGTGTCCATAAGGTCCGCGAATATGAATTTTCCTCTAGATCAACTATAACTAAATGTAATTACATGTAATGATGAATGGACAGCTGTTAGCTACAAATGACAAATGACAAAATGTGATTGCCTTTATATTAATTATATATTTGCAAATTGCAATAATGCCGAGATCGTGTCTAAAATAATTTATTGTTTTAATTTGACAATATTTTGAACATTTTCCAGAATATTAAATTTCCAATTGAAGACAAACAACGGAATAGTATAATATGAAAGACCTGTTTGGATCTTGCTACGTGACTCCTGGTGCGAGGTACAAGAAGTCAACAAGTTTGTTTACAGAATAGTGTCAATGAAATGTACAAGCGACCTTTAATCTTTCAAAAACTTCCAAACAAAAGTGCAGGGGCAAGTCCTTTGCTAAAATTTTGTGCAGGTCCAAAACATATAAACAATACTATTATATTATTATATTAATACTCAGGTTGCAAGTCACATGTTTTAAAAGATAATCATATCTCCACCTCTCTGCATCCGGTATCGTTATTTATTGAAGAGTTAGGTCAAAGCGTTTTCTAGAGTGGGTGTTGCTTGCTTTAATTGCTTACCTATAGCACTCCACCGTATTTGCAATCGTCTCTCCAGCTTCCTTGCCGCCAATAGCATAAATTGTTCCAACCATTGATTTTCGCGGTCGCATTCTGTTTGTACGAAATCTTGCCCTCTGTTCAGGAAGGAGATAGTAGTTCTTTGCTTCATCAAGCAAGTCTCGACATGTCAAATTCGACCGTATCAAATTGTCAGAGTCGACTTGTGTTAGAAGGTAGTGCTTTGAAACAAGCGGCAAACGAACATGTTTAATCAAATCTGGGAGATGAGAAGAGCGATTGGGAAGGTCGTGTTTCACCCAAGCCATGACAGCTTCGTAAACTTCTTCCTCTGCCATGACGTTCAAATCATTGCTTGAAATTACTTTGATTAGAAGTTCACAAGGAAGTAACGCATATTCTTCTGATTTCATTACTTCCTTGAAATTCTCAAGAACGAAATTATCCACGTTTGTCAGAAAGTCTATACAGCCATGAGCTTCAGTAAATTTTCGAATCCCCAAGCAGTTCGATGGCTCGAGTTGACTCTCCAAGAACTTACAGCACAAATCACGAACTTCTTGAAATTGAACCAGACATGAAGTCGCTAGCAACAGTTGAACGTTCTCGACTGTAATGTTTATGTTCCCAGTGTACGCGAATTCAACTAAAGTTTGCATAACGGATGGTTGGACATCTTTCATGGTGATAAATTTCTGTCGGCTTTCAACAAGTTCTCCTGTGAACATGGCGTAGAAATATTGACTACACGCAGCTAAGACGGCTCGATGAGTCGGGATATGTTCGTCACCAATTCGAAGAACAACATCACAAAGTTTAAGACTCGCTTTCCTGTGCTTGTTCATGAGATCTAAAACTCTTGCGCCGTGGACTAAGGTCGGAGAATCAAATTCTAGTTCTTCTTCTTCGTCTGGCTCCATATCGCTTCCGAAATCCTATCAAAATCCTCTTCGAAAAGTGAAGTACTGGAAGCTTGTAAAAATCCGACAGTGTGAGTGTAATTTATGTGTGTTGAAGCGTCACTTGGTCACCCACTGGTGGACTGGGGATCAATTTCATTTCCGTAACCTCGTTCCGAAGTTGAACAGGCGAACGAAATCGGAAATATTATTACCACGAATATTACAACTAATTTCCAATTCCAAGCCTTATCTTTAAATCTCTGAACTCTGAAAGATGTATTAAAAGCAATGAGCGTTGCAGATTTAGTTCGATCCCAGTTGTTTGTTTATAGGATTTTTAGAACTCTCTAGCGCCTGGGTTAGGACCCCGTACCCCCGGGGTCGGGAAAGCCCAAGTCATAAGTGGCGCCGGATTTCCAGTTGTGGCGGGAAGTTGGTAGGAAATGATTAACATTAGCGCGATATTAGCTCTTTTACTTAGACTTCGTGTCTGCTGGACTGTGTGGTTGGATGATGCTGTCGCTACGCTGATATAATTTTAAATCTCATAACACAAAACAAAATGAATTGTATCTGTATCGCCATCTACCGAGAATAATCATGGGGCTTAATTTTCAATTGATTTTTGTCTAATTAAAGTTTTTATTCAGAATCATTTCCCGTAGAGACTTAAGATCAAAAGACTGCGTCCGTTTTAACAACAACCACAACCACAGCAACATGAACAATAACAACAACAATTTTTAAAAATATATTGGGCGATTGGGAAACTAACTTAGGTAAGGTAAGTCAGTAATTGAGTAGTTAAAACAAACAGGAAGTGGAACTGAACAATTTGATAGTAAAAAAGAATACTTATACTGTAATATAACGACGCCAGCAAGTTACTATATTAAATAGCTTTATTAGAATACCGAATTAGCAGAGGAATCTAAAAAAAACCATCAGTCCAAATAAGTTATTTATAGTCGAGCGATAAATCCCTTCTCTCTCTTCCGGCTCCTGACCCGGAGTCATTCCGTTCCCCTCGTAGTCCAAATGTCTCTCTCCACTTGACCGGACAAGCTTGGGGTTTATAACCGCTTATACCAAGAGCTGATAAGAAATAAGTTGAGACTTCTGAACATATGGCATTAATTAATTAATCGTATTACTTTTTCATTTTTTGGTCACTTAAACATGAATTTCTGCATCCTCATAAAACTATTATATTCGTTTTTATCAACGATTTTAGAATTTTCCTATTATTATTATTATTATTACTATTATCATTGTAAATCATTCAAACGTTATGCAATGCTACATACAGTAAAATCCCACATTAAAGCCCCCCCGGTTATAAGCCGTCCCTTATATATATAAGCCTATCTACCTGCTAACAAAAATAATATTCCGGGGATATAAGGCCCCTCCCCCCATACATAAACCCATTTCAGATTGAAAGTATAAGTGGAGTTTGGAACAATAACTGTAATCATACTATAGAATGAGATACTAATAGCATTAGAGGTATTTCGATCACAAGGTTTACTTCAACTGTTCATATAAAATACATTTTAACAGCGATATGTCATGGTATGCGGTTAACTTTAATTTACTTCTTATATAGTATCTTATATTGTGTTCTGATTACCTGGGAATAAATGGGCAGAGAGAGAGAGAGAGAGAGAGAGAGAGAGAGAGAGAGAGAGAGAGAGAGAGAGAGAGAGAGAGAGAGAGAGAGAGAAAGAGAAAGAGAGAGAGAGATAGAGAGGTAAGGTAAGGTAAAACCGAGCTTTATTGGCATGAGGCTAGAGGTTGTAATTTTGGGACATTGTTCGCTTGAAATCCTCTTTTCTTTGCTCGGAATGAATATTGTAGTAAAAAGTGCTTATTATACTTGTATTGGATATTATTTTGTATCCTCTTTTATAGTAGATTGTGAAATATTCCTCAGTAAAAGTTATTCATCTTAATAGTTGTTGTCACCGGAATACCGACCCTACATACCCACTACGCTTCCCAACCTGTTTATATAATTAAGATTGATTTAATCAACTGTAGGAGTTGATATTATGCTGTTCGCCGTGAGGGTGGTATGTTTGAGCTGACGTTTCGAGCGTTAGGCCATCCTCACGGCGAACATCATAACATCAACTCCTACAGTTGATTAAACCAATCTTAATTTAACCCACTCGCCGACGTAGAATCCCTAGTTTTTTTCAAAAGCTAGTCCACCAGTGTTTATATAACTCCCAGCTACACGGGGAGCTGGCTGTATTCCCACAGTGAATGTGGCATAATGCGCACAGCGGCTGTCACGCGGTTGTTATATACGCTTTTTAAAAAGTTGCCGGGCCGGAAGTTCATGGGTTCATTTTACTTGATATCTTTGTGGTATAGAATATAGATAGGGTCAGATAGGGTAACAAGAACATCAGATCGATTTTGAAGCGCTTATAGAGACAAGAGAAGACAAGATAACCTCTTTTGCACAACTCAAAAGATTCAATAGTAATTGGATCCCCCAAACCCTTAAAACATCGGATAGAAAATGAATATGTTATTTCGAGAGCAGCTCAAAGTATAAAAACGCACCGGAACTTCGGGGATCAATTTAACATAATCGTATCAAAGTATTAGTATTAACATATTTTCAAGGCCTACTCTGAACATGATCTTTGTATAAAGAGAGCTAGAGGTGGAGTGGAGTGGATGGAGTGGAGGGCTACAACACGATCGAACAGAGTGGTATCCCCCAGTCCCTCTGAATCAATGGTAGATCCTCTGAATATGAATCACTTTACGCTCCGTTTCTTTTTGACCCTCCTCCTTCTTCCTTCTCTTTGTATATCCTCTTGTTTATCTTGACAAAAGTCTAACGATAATGCTAACAAGGGAGCGTTGGGGCTATGGAGCCGGGGCGGGGCATGAAGGATTTTTTTCACTTTCGGGGTGGCTCGACCCCTACTGAAACCTTTGCTCCTCGTACTGAAACCTGTAATCATTTTATTTGTATCTTTGATATCTGCAAGAATAAATGGCTGACCCATCCCCCTCCCCTTTCCCCCTTAAAAGACCCAATGCCCCACCCATAAATTATGAAAGCTGGTTAATCCGGTTACATAGCCAGAGTTCTGGGACCGAGAATGAGTATCTGAAATGAGTATAGAATGAGTACCATTCTTACCCAGACCTCCAGCGATGTAACAGTCTTTAGAGGACCTTTAGAGCGCCTGGTGAAATTTACAGCAAATTGAAATCATGGCACGTTTACACTCACACTGACACTGACATAAATACAACAATGTAGTTACTGGCTAAGCCTACATACGTGTACTATCAGGATGTTCGTGTTGTCGGAGATGAATGATACGGTGAAGATCAAACCGTGGTTGTTTGGTGTGGATCTGAGGGAAGCGATTGCAAATAAATTGAACAACAAGCTCGCGAACAAGGTAACATAGTGATAGTTTTAATAATTAATCATTATAATTATAAAATTAAAAATACTGAGGCTAGAGATACTTGTATTTCTGAAATGTTCTATATAAACATCTTAATAACCGAGTGTGAGGTCTGTATGAGGTAATGTTTTGCCCGAGGTGTCGTACGTCTGCCGGTGCGAAAGATCAAGGGTTGAACTTGGGTAAAATATTCTCGTGTGCAGACCGACCAAATGATCGAGGTTGTTAAGATTTTTATGATATGGCTTTTCTCTTACTTGCTTATGGAATGTGTACAAAATAAGGGATCGTGTTGCTGGTCCGCAAGCCTGTGGTCGTACAGTAAAAGGTCTGTACAGAAAAATACCTACCTGGCTTTCAGCCAATCACAATGACAATGCAAGGATTTAGTTGACAGATCTAGGAATCTAGCTTGATAATTTATAGTGAAAATATGTACAGACTATCACTATGTCAGTATGTGTAGTGTTTTTGAACAAGGAGGCAGTCAAAGTTCAAATTATACCTGCAAATAATTTCTGATCCTGTGAAGGAGAAACTCCAGTTACAGCCTATCATTTAACTACATGTAAGGGTTGAAATAACTTAATTGTATACCTCTAGCTACCCAAACTTTGATTGAATACCCCTCCCCCTCCATCCAAATGGAATGGAGGGCTGACCTTTTTTATCCATACATTATATCCTTGTGAATCATAAATTTCAACTACTGGTACTGATTTTCTAAATAATGTAATCATATGATCTGTTTACGAGTACTGCATATCTCTTCAGGTTGTTCACAATGTGGGACTGTGTATTGTGCTACACGACATCCTCACAATCGGTGACTCATATCTGTTCCCTGGTGACGGCTCTTCCCACACACCAGGTAAGTGTGTGTTAATGGGAGAATAAATATTAAACAAAGACATATAAAAGGATACTAACCAGTTTAAATCAGTTAACTATTTTTTAATATAATTGTTGGTCTTATTTTTATCAATGTGTTCAAATGGCCTTCATCTTATTTGGTATTAATATTAATAGTCTTTCCTCAAAGTGCATCATGGAGGCAATCAGATCACATGATCACCCAAAGTTATAGGACTTAGACTCAGCTTGGTTTCACTCTGCCATGAAAATCGAGATGTCTTCTGGCTGGATGAGTTTGCACTATCAAACAATTTGTTTAGTATAAATTTTAAGCATGCAAGGTGTCTTGCGCATTTTGACGTGCTGGATTTAATTTCAGTAGAAGTTTAGCTTCAATTTGTTTTAAAGATAGAGGCTTTCCAGCTTTGTGCACAACATGTTGTAGTTACATGTGTATACTTGTAATTAAACATATCTACAGTAGATTTAATCCTAAGAGGCGTGCAACAAAAGGTCAGGTAAATATAGGTTCTCTGTCTAGGCATATTTACAGGGAGGTGAGAGCTTAATATCCATTTGGTAATTTGATGGGATTTTTTGTCATGAAAACGATATTGGCTTATATTAATATAGTACTTAATTGTCTACATACAGATGCAAATGCCAAAGTGGTTGGAAGATAATACTTATACAGTATATAATTATGTCTGTTAATATCATGAGTGACAAATTACTCCCTAATTTCACCTGGTAATTTCACAATTAATTTGTAATTTCACATGTGAAATTACACTGTTGCTATGACAATACAAATGGTGACATACCTGACTGTCCATGTACATCCAAATGTCGTCCATTGCCGATTTTCTTTTTTGACAATAGTCTGTATAGGGTAAAGTATATATGTTTGAAAATTGAATATACTGTAATAGCATTTTGCATTTTTGCAAGTTCAGCGTTAAAGCCTTCCATGATCCAAAATATAGCGCGTGTATGTGACTTCACTTATAAAACACTTCAAACGTAATTTGTCACTCATATTATTACAATGTACATGTAATTAAATGGTGACACGTGACATTAGCGATTAATTTCACTTGTGTTTTGTCCAAATTCTTTTTAATTTACCTCGCTTAAAGGCTCGGGAAATTAGTTAGAATTTTGACAAAACACGTGTGAAATTAATATCTAATGTCACTCGTCGCCATTCAATTACCTCTACTAATAATAATTTAAAACGTATAGTGTGCATTTTCCATAGGTACATGTAGATACTGACACATGCAACTTAAATGTACTACAAGGTAGAGTTCATTGAACACAAGACTTATTCAAAATGTGTTGTTTTAGTGACAGACCTTCAGTAAACTCCGTGTTAAAGAAGCCATTTATCCAGAAAAGGATTCAGCTTTTTTTGTCAGAAGAGGTAAGGAAGCTGTCATATGCGTGCATACTGTAACATGCGTAGCCCTGTGACTGAGCTTGTAGATCAGCCAAACACAGAGTTGATGTACATTTCAGCGTTATTACTACCAAATCATTAATCTGAATTACAATTTGCTCTGACGAAGGGCTAACGCTCGAAACGTCAGCTCAAACCTACCACCCTCACGGCGAACAGCATAACATC
>JANUFV010090532.1:0-10514 GCA_024757865.1 Epizoanthus scotinus
GGAGAGGGTAATCCTGGGTGGGTTTCTTACTTTTACATTTCATTGTCATATACATATATTTTAATGTAATTGGGTAGCATTTAACAGGTGAAGAACCATATTTTAAAGGATATACTGTTAATAAAGCGTTATTATTATTATTATTAATTGTTTCCTTTGCAGTATGCGGCGAGGTTTACATCCCTTTATATACTTAGATTTAGTTGCTATCCCCTATCAGTTATTTCCAGTGACGTGACCCTTACTTGGAGCTTCAAAAAAATGTAGGAATCGTCTCAACATTCTAGGCTACCAAAACATAGAATGTGTGAAGACACCAAATGTATCATTTCAACATAAAAAGACACATTTTGTTTTTGACATTGCTGAAATCTTATTGTTCATGTTTTTAAATAATTTATTCGACCTCATCGAAGAATTGACGTTTTTATTTAACCTGCAGCCGGAAAAGCAATGCACTATGTCGGAAAAACTAAACTGCAGCAAGATCATTGCTTCAAAGAATACGCGGCATAATATATTTTCCAAACATTGTTTTCTAAATGACTGCATTTTCTTGATTGCCATTAAACGTGTGAATGTAGTCATTACAACGGTGGCCATATCGTATCCATTATGGCATTTCGACAAGGCATTGATCATGAAGAAGGTCCTTATTGTTATATCATAATATCAAGAGAATATAAAGTGAATGCACTGTATACCATTACTACCACATAACTGTTTGATGTTGTTCCGACCATTAACGGTACATTCTGTTTCTCACACTACATTGTGTAGTCAGTCACTGCGTTTGCATGGTAAACTTTCTGATAGATATTATATTTGTTATATTTAGCAAACCCTGAAGATTATTTAGCAGCTCGAAAAACTTGTTTTAGTTACCATCTCTAAAACAATTTACCAATATTTTTAAACATGTAAAATATATAAAGATAACACGTTTTATTACATTGACGGGCATTTTTTTCCAAAAATTGTAAGGATAACAGCATATGTTACTACATATTACAAATTACATAGGTCGTTTAGCTCACTGTGCAAATGACATATAAGTCATATGGTGTATTTTGTAATTCGAAGCTCCGTCGCTGTTTAAGGAAAAATAGCAAAAACACGAGTTTTACACCACATCTACATCCTATTTATATGGATATTTGTGTCAGCTGCGGTTTATAAATAAATTAGGGAATATTTCTTGTTCTTCTTTTCCCATTGTAAGTGGAAAATTATTAATCCCTTACCAAGAGTTCCATTGTTTGAAATCTGCTTGCTGGGGCAGGAATTGCACGCAAAATTATTTTGACGTATTTATGCTACTCATGAGTGAGTAAGTGGCCCCTTATTTTCATATCAAACTTTTCAACACAACATTTTTACACCATTATAGGACTGATCCGAGTTAACGCGAGGGAGAAACCTTTCAGTTACTTTTTGCTCACATGGAGGCGTCAGGGAATCAGGATGATTCTTCTGACGTGAATTACTGAACTGAACTAATTGCTGAACTGTGCTTTCTTCGTGTTTAAGTAGCAAGGTTCTTGCGGTCATGAAAATCCTGAAAAATCATGGAATTTTAAGATTTCATTTTCCAGGCATGGAATGTCATGGAATTTTTCTTTTGATCATGTATATTGTAGTTTCGGTCATGGAAAATGAATAAACGGCGTACTAAATTACACAATAAGTGTTTGAAAGTCGGTTCGAGGTTTAAATGTTTGATCAAAAATTATGCAGAAGATCACGGTTTGCGCGTAGCGTTTAAAAAATAATGGTAAATCACTTTTTCACGCAAACTTTAATGACACTTGAAAATAATTAAAACCAAGAGTCACATTTTCATGTTATGTTATTATATAAAATTAGGTCATGACTGAAAACACAAGAAAGTTATGGAAAATGGCATGGAAAGTCATGGAATTTTAGAAGTCCAAAAGTGTACGAACCCTGAGAAGATCAGATTGAAGACAAGGCTATCTGGTTTTATTGTACCCAGGATGCCAGTGGCGCTGGGATCCATTCGCTATTCTCCTCACAAATTGAATCCACTGATGCATTTATCTCTTCCGCAAATTATATTCGTTATGAGTCTATACCCGAAGATCAATGCTGTATAGTCACAGCATGTTTCGTTGTGTTTTAGGACATAACATTCTACTTAATTGTGGAACAAAGTGTTCGTGGGAGTAGCTCTAATTTTTCTATTTTGGCCACAAAAAACATTATGACCTAGTGAAGAGACAACTTTCATTCCAGTGTTCAGAGGAATGACCCGTGTCCGTCTTATCGACAATAGTGACCATAGCTTATTACGCAAACTTCGGATTTGTCCAAGACAGACAATAGGGTTAAATATAACGTTGCTATAGCCAATGCTAAGGAAAATATGATAAATGACATACTCATCTTGAATGTTTATATTTATAAGCGAAAGGGCCTGAACAATGCGAAACGATAGAAGAGCAAGATACGGTAACATGAAGATCATCGCTAAACTAACAATAACGCGAGTTGCGCGAATTTTAGACGCCAGCTCTAGCGATAGATTCGGGTTATCGATTTTTTTCCAAATGACTTTCATTAGTTGAATAGACGTAAATAACACAATCATACTTGGTACAAAATAAACCACGGCAACTGAGAAACAAACAATCAGTTGTTTACTGAGTGACATTCCATCATTCTTGCACATCCTTGTGAAGTGGATTTCATCTATTCTCAATTCATAAACTGTGAAGCCACTGGCTGCAACAGCTGATACAATAACTGCTACAAACCAAGCTACTCCCACTAGTTTTCTCGCCGTTGAAGGTCGCAGTATTTGAAATGGGTGCACAATCGTAACGTATCGCTCGATACTGGCCACAAACAAAATGTAAAATGTTGCTGCAGGGAATAAAACTTCAACCATACGAACACCTCGACAGATCCAGTCACTGTGAAGGAAGTCTAAATAATCTTGAATGATAACAACTGGTATATCAAACAATGTCGTCAGCAGCCCACTAACAGCCAGACTGTGTACAAAATAGTACATTAATGCACGTCTTTCCTGTATATCATTTGGAAGTCCCCCTGGGCCACGGTATATCCGTTCAAGTCTAGTGAGGTGAAGTAGTAATGAATTACCAACCAAACCAGTAAACTGTAGAATCGCCATCCACAAGAGAAATATTTCTTTTCTGTAGTCTTGTACAGGTGATGGCACATACTGTAAAGTGTTCACAGCTGAACTATTATCTTGCGCACTGGAGTTGTGTAAACGTAGTCTTTCATTGAGGATTGCTGCATGAGACATGCTTCACCCGTTACAAGTGATGATATTCTGGTGGACAGAGGTTTTTGACCTTCCGTTTTGACACCTGCAACTGGAAGATCGATATTCAAGCAGCTTTCTGAGCTTTTGATGATATGCTAATGTGTAGGCACAGCACGTATGCAAAGACAAAACATGGAAGCCAAACGAGAGTGCATTGCTATGGCGAATAAACTATGTTTTACGATAAACTTTACTATTATTGTGAAGAGTAATCTTCTATTGTGACAATCATGCCTAGAGGCTTTTAAATATTAAATTATCTTTCACCGCGTTATGGAGAAAAGTATATATATAGATTAATTGCATTAAAATTAGGGCATCCGTACCGCGAATTCATTTAAGCTACAAGATGGATAAGGTTGTCGGTCATCGAAAGTTCTTGTTCTAGAAGCTTCCGTCTCGAGATCAATACATACCATTATCCAGCAGAGGACGTAAATCATATGTTTCCGTTGTTAAACCCTGTACAGATTAGGTACAAAAAGGCAAAGATGGCATAATTCCAAACTGTCACTATTGGATGATTTTAAAGCAAATGTATTTTCAATTAATACGAAATCAAGGGATAAATAGGCAAAGCAAACAAAAGAGTTGATTTCAGCAAAGTAAAACAAAAATAAATTGTTTACGTTGGAATCTTAGTTTAGTAGAAGTGCATTACGATTATCAATTTCTATTTACAAAATCGTTTTTCACAAGAAACACGTAGATATAATATGCTTTTGTTAGTTGCGGAACCGAAAAAAACCCGAGCAAAGATGATGACGCTAACATGAATTAGTAAAGTCTAATGGTTATTGCAAACACGTAGAATATTGGGCCCCATACACGAGCGATTTCTTTTGATGTTTTTTTTTCTTGGCAAGAATGTTTGCTCGTGTGAACGAGGGAAAAAGTCAAAATGTGACAAGTCTTTACTTAACATGCAAGTTTCCTTTTTCATAAACAAGGAAACTTGTCAAGAAAAGAAAAACTCGTGTCAGCTTGTCAAGAAAAACTTGTTGTTCTATTTACATATGGAGGCCGAGTGGGTGAACCTGGCACTGAGCAGCGGAACGAGGTATTTCAGGATTGGATTCATCATTTTTCAATTTGGACAGTGTTCTGTTTTCTAGTGACGCTCCCGGAATATCGTTTACAAACAGAATAACAGAAAGCACATCACCCGAAGCAAAGGACGCCATTTTTATTCTGCTATGGGTTCTAAAATTCTTAGATCCCGCGTTGTTCAAAGTTTAAGAATTCCTCCTTTCAACTACTTGCTCGAAGTGTGCCCCTCGAAATTCTTCGAAATTTCCAGTCATTTGCACGCAGCGCTCGAAGTGTTAATGTTGCTCAATTATCGAATTTATTTTGGGGGGCGCATTTTAGATTTTTCATTTTGCACTTTGTAAAATGCGCCCCCCAAGACTCGGAAAGTGCTTTGGGGGGCGTATTGTTTACTATGTCCACTAGCTCCAGACTGAATCCGCGCGACTGCCCCATATTTATGAATTCGGTGTATAGCCAAATTAAAAGTCTGTACGGTAAAACACAGACCTAGCTTTCAACCAATTACAACACAGGGATTTAATTATGGACCTGCGAATCCAGCTTGCCATATCATTGATATGTTTTAGAAAATAGACACCAGATAACGCGCGCTCCGATTGGCTAAAGTTCCATGATATAAAACTGGATATAAACCACGGGATGACGTCACATCACACAAGGAAATGTTTTGAAATGTAAAGTTCACTATTTTTTCGTTAATTATTTTCTAAAAGGAATAAAACAGCGTCACTTGTGTTTTTAGACAATAATATAAAACGCTATGACGTAGGGGAACACTCGAAGGAAAACGAGGCGAAACCGAGTTTCTCTCGACACATTTTCTCGTGTTCTTCTACGTCATAGTGATGCTGTTTATTCCCTTATTAACATTAAAATGTTAAATAAAACATCAAGTCTGTCAAGTAAATGAGTTTTGATAAACATTGTCGTAAAATACGAACAAGCTTTTCGTATTTCGAAATGCCAATTTTGCAAACGTCGGAACTGTAATGTAGAATTAGCTAATTAAAATTGCCATTGAATTTGTATAAACTTATACTAATAAGATTTATAACCTTCTGCACACTTGTCATTTATAACCTTGTCATTTATAACCTTATCACCTTATAACATTTATGACCTTATAACCTTCTGCACACTAACACAAATACTGTCTGGCACAAACCCGGTAATCACGTTTTTGTAATACGTAGAAGACATTTTACTAATATGAAGTAATACGTTTCTATATATTTTGCAAGATATAATTCAAATATTTTAAAATTCATGTGCTTAAAGTTCTTCGTTTCACCAGCCTCAGCCTACGATCTTCACTAAATTTTGACAATGGTTTCTAACGTTAGATCTTGTAGAGATTGATAATATGGATAAAAAAGAAAAAACACAAAATAGTTGCAGCTAGTTTTATACGATAAACAAGACATAGTATAACACGCGCTGTGATTGGTCTAAAACTGTGATCTATTATTGAACAATAATGACGTCACGCCGCTGTTTCTCTATTTTTGTTTTCTTCAAAACCCTCGCCACTTGACCATAGCAACTGGATCTATCACATTCTTTCCTTGATTCCTTGACTTTTATAAAGACTTATTGTAGCCAATAGGAAAAACACAAAATATGACCATTTTAAGACATGGAAGATCGTGGTATGAATTGTGTTAGTTTGAGTCCACAAAGTGACTTTGATACTTCTAATGTCCATCTGAGGATAGAGATTAACAGTTATACAATGAACTGGACTTTTCTATTTAACAATTTGATTATTACCTATTGGGAAATAGATAGTTGATGAGGCCGAATCAACTATAAAATTGCCAATAGATATTGAGAGCAAATAATGGAATTGTTTTAATATAAATCTCTAGACAAGAATTGATTATAATATAATTGAATTGGTTGATCAGAACAAAGTAATTTACCAGCTTTTAAAATTGTAAACACGAGATGGTTTCAGGTTTGTGTTTCATCGCTTAATAAGCATCGACGTGATCGCAAAATACAGATTAATGAAGTTTTCTCGCGGTTCTAGGTAGCCAATAAGCTAAAAGCAAACCAAACTGAAACCTGTTTGATCTTATAACTATAGAGGAAAGTCAGAAAATTTTGAAAACATATCCAAGGCTCAATTCACTGACCTTGTGACTTGTCCAATGTCTTTCGAATATTAAACTTCTGTTTCAATCGACTTAGACTCGTATAAACACCAGTCTTTCTACATATTTTGTCCATAAATTAATATCTCCGCTGGTTCCCATAACATAAAACAAAACTTCTGGTACTCCTCAAATACTTTGTTGAAGATAATCAGGTTTTCTTTATTCAAAGTTTCACAAATGCAAAGAAAGCAATCGGCAAAATGTCTGTTCGCCATTTTGACCGCGTGGCATCGGGAATGCAGCTACTCTACTCGCTATCTATCACAAACAGATAGCGAGTAGAGTAGCCAATCAGATTGCAGCATTCTCAATAGAACACGAGTAGATTTATACTAATGAGTGGATTACCATTATTATAAAACGAAAGTGAGTTGTATAATTGTTTTAGTTGAAAATTTCCCTGCTTTGTACGAAGAAAAATTGTGTATGGATACACAGCCTTATACTGGAAACGCTGCGACGTTTGGTGTAGAGACAGTAGCTCCCCCTACTTCCGTACAGCTAGCAAGATCTCTTTATTCGCAGGGGTCGCGTTCAACATTAGTGGCCAAACGTTTCGTGCGAAGAGAACCGTGAGTGTTAGTATTCGTTAGTAGGACAGGATGGGAGCGTTGCACCACTTTATCATAGTTGTCACATTAAAACAAAAATAAATATATATAAAAAAAGGAACAGATTAAAAAACATAAAATAAAAATCTGTGTTTGTCTAGTTACTTTTTGGTAGTTTGGCCAATCATGGTTATTCACAGTTTGATGAGTTACTTTAGAAATGTCTAGATTGAGGTTCATGACATCGTACTGACGTCATACTGGTTCATGACAACATACTGACGTCATACTGGTTCATGACAACATACTGACGTCATACTGGTTCATGACAACATACTGACGTCATACTGTGTTGCATATTTATTTTAACACGAAGCTGGGTGCGACATTTTGAACCGTTTGTAGCTTCCACTCTAGCGATTAAGTAAAACCTGGTTTCGGATCGTCCCAATTGCTCGATTATATGGAAACAGTAGCGCGAACGGATAGGGATGATCCAGGTGATCGGGGCGATCGCGATTGCTCGGGGTAGAACTCTGCTCTATCCAGGCGATCGGGTCGATAGAGTAAAATTTATGTGCGATCATATGGAAATTACCTTCCCAGGTGATTCGAGCTACTGGGAAGATCGGAATGTATCCCAGGATGCACTATTTCGTGACCAGAAGCCGTAGACAATAAGCCACGAGCTTGGGGCGATCCGAGCGATTATATGGAAACCAGGCTTATACGAGGGTGTGCGACAGTGCTGCAGTGTGTTATCTTGGAAATATCTAAGGAGTATGCGAGTTATTTCTTTATTTCCCGTGGGGAGAGGTGTTTTAGAGTCCGTTTACACGAATCCGGGTTGGCTGCCAACCAGGGTCAGATCGCCAACCCGGATGGTAAAAACTTTATTTTTACATGAACCCGGGTTATTTGTCACGCATAGCGGATTCCTTTAATTTTGGTTGGCTAGAAGCTAATTCGGGTCAGCTAGTGCTATTGCCCGGTCGGAAGACTGAGCACTGCAATTGCAGTTTTCCCCCATACATGAGCGTATCGAGCTTCGCCTATTGTTATGCATGGTACGGATTTTAGATACAAAGGATTCGACACCTTTCGATTTTAAAAGTTTGCAAGAACTTTACAGTTCAAAACGCCTGTCTTTCAATGTCCTCAAACCTTTTGAGTTCACGATAAATGTCGCATTAGTTTACTATGTTACAGGTTTTAGCAAATTTTTTTTTTACTACAAGATTGTTTCCCGCCCAATGTTTGTGAAATCTTGTAAAGAAAACACTAAAACATATTTGTTACCAATTTATTTGCATTAGGAAATAAGTTTAGCAATGCCACTGGGGAACAAACTGGTTTTTAAAATATTAACTAAAACTCTTCAAGGTTTATATATTTACGTCTATAAGTTCAAAGTTGTTGGTGTTTTTGACCGAAAAGGAAGGACGAACCAAAAATTGGATATACGCAGGAGCAACTCTATATTGATACGCGCAGGCGCAACCCTATTATGGTATGCGAAAGTTTGGTTGTTTTCTTTGATGACGAATAACGCTGAATGTTTCCAGAGAACTGCAATTTGTTGTTATGTGGCTATTAAAAGGGTGGGCCTTCCTTATCAAGCTTTGTTATTTAAATGTATAGAAGTTCAACGCAGCGGAGCGAGACAGCGTAACTTGAAAAAGATAAGCCTATGGCATAATTAACAACAAGCTATCGTGTTCTGAAGAAATCCAAAATGGCGGACACGTGATGTCGTTTACTATTCCATATAAACGTTTCAAGTTTTATAATGTCAGTTAACATTGTAAACAACTTATTAAATGTAAGGTCAAAATTTTACTTACCAATGGAAGGGGGATTGGGGAAAACAATTTATTCTCCAAGTAAATTATTATCAATGTGAAATGTTTGGCTAATGACTCAATACAAAATTACCCAAACAAATTTGTGAATACGCTGTGGAGATAACGCTCTGTACGTTGGGAGAGGTGATATTTTGAATAACAGAAAAGTAACATTGTTCCAAATATCTTCAAGAGGCTTTACAATTATTGGCTTGCATGTGACATGAAAAGCTTGAATAAAAGATATGGGTCTTTTTAAGTTGTGCCTTCTATATGTTTTGGGGTTCTATTGTTCAAGTCCTTCTGCAAACTTTTAGGAAGACGGAGTGTTTTGATTCAGAGTTATGGATGTTTTTAAAAGTTTCTTCGCCACAAACTGTTCGGGTATCCCGCTGGCTTAACTACAAGTTACGAAAATCGCCAAATTTGTCCCAATTAGAACATTTTAGCTTGATAAATCATTCAAAGTGAGTTTAAATTGAATTTATAGCAAAACTAGATCAGTTACTTCCATTTGGAAATTTGACTTTGCCAACAACTGCATTTTTGGCTATTTAGTGTACAAAATGGGACAATAATATGGCCGCTGCAATTACTTTGTCTTTGAATCCGTTTTGTTGTGCAGGAACTAAACGAAATATAACTATCAAAATATTGTATAGTTAATATAAACTACAATAAACTACAGATGCACAAACGGATGCAAGACATCAAGAATCGTGACGTATTCAAATGCTGCCTTTATTCAGAACACCAGATGAATAAAATCATTTTACATTCTCATGACCAACTGGTATATTGGGTCTTACTACATTTATTTTCCTCAGCAAGATCACCGTCATTATGTCTCATGCATATCAGGCGACGCCGCCGATCGACTCTGCATGTTACATTCTTCTTGCTTCTTTGCTTTAGAAGATGGGAGCTCTCTTCAGCTTTCTGGCTCCTGGAAGTTCGGGGAAAGAGCGCTTGGATAGGAGTCCTCGCTTCTTTGACCGATTATGCTCAACCAGAATGTAGTAATCATTGCTTTGGTACTCTTTGCCGCCATAACTGATGTACGCCTTAGTGTTAAACACCTTGCCGCAAATCATGTGACCATCACTATACAAAAACCTACCAATGTGAATGGGCCGACCTAGAAATGAATAAGCACTATCAGTGCCAGTGTCTTCATCAGCATCACTATAACTATCCTAAGCACTAAATGGCTATTACTATCGCTATCTCTATAATATTGCTGTTGATGTAGCTGTCACTCACCCTATTGCCATTGTCATTACTGTTGTTCTTCCTATAACTATAACTATAACTATAACTATAACTATAACTATAACTATAACTATAACCATAACCATAACCATTACTATAACCATAACCATTACTATAACTATAACCATAACCATAACCATTACTATAACTATAACTATAACTATAACTATTACTAATATTACTATAATTATTAAAGCTACTACTACTACTGCTGTTGCTGTCACTGTCATTGCTAATGCTAATGTCACTGTAATTGCTAATGCTAATGTCACTGTCATTGCTAATGCTAATGTCACTGTCATTGCTAATGCTAATG
>JANUFV010090754.1:0-10511 GCA_024757865.1 Epizoanthus scotinus
CAGTACAGTACAGTACAGTACAGTACAGTACAGTACAGTACAGTACAGTACAGTACAGTACAGTACAGTACAGTACAATACAATACAATACAGTATAGTATAGTATAGTATAGTACAATGCAATACAATACGTCAATACAATACCATACTATACAATACAATACAATACAATACTCGTTAAAACGTAAACGTGCTATTTTAAAACAATATATCCAATCACTATTATTTACAATAGCTATACTAATTAGTCCAATTCTATTTTATGATGAATATTCCAGGTCATGCATAATATACTGTCAGTTCAGTCTAAGTTTCTCATTTAACTTTTTTATATATTTCTCATTTATTACTCGTGTTCCAACATGTTCTAAACAAAACATATAAACTTAGAAAAGAATGAAACATTATTGTTATTCCAGTTTATCCGTATCGTCATGCAAATCTATATATATTGCTTAATTATGTGTATCGTGAAAGTATCTAACGTACAAATATAATTGTTATTGATGTTGATGACGATGTTGATGTATGATCTTGATGTTGCTTGCGAATTACAGTGAAATCCTTTCTCAAACATTTGGAAATAAAAGTGGTAAGAAAAACCGTAATCATATCTCCTGTAGCTATATAAGAGGTTGAACTAATTGACCTTCACAATATCACAATGAACAAATTAAATATTTTGGACAGATTTTGCATAAAATCAAATGCCTGAATCAAAATTAAAATAGTGGTTACACAATATGGAAAGGACAGCTGGTAACCGGTAAATTGTCATAAGAAATATGTCCGTCTTATCAAGTCTTATCACCAGAACACAATATATCTGGACATGTCTTCACATATGATCTATTTTAAAGATTGAAGCACTCCATGTCGAGTTTAATTATATACATAAAAAAGAAGATAAAATACCGACAGTGATTGGAGGCGCGCGGGTGATGAAACACACTTGTAACCCTTAAATTAAAACCATCTGAATTTCCCATTGATCCATCAAAAATTGGGTTAATTTGATGTTCAATGCAAACTAAGGGGTCTCCAATCATCCTGTGATCCTCGCTCAAATCTTTATGACAAAACTTTCATCTGATTCTTGGAATATTGCTCAGATAATATTATCTTCAAACACTGGTAAGGATTTATGAATATTGTCTTGTGTTTGCCTGATTTTACTATTCTGTAAGGTGTGTTATCTTCCTTATAACTGCTATGCAAGTGAATCAAGCCACACGCATATGCATAAATAACGATTTTATTTTAAAACAAAAAAGTATGTTCCAAAGGATGAGAAACGATAAAACGAATGAAACTTAACGGCTATATTAAAACAATAGATTGTATTACCCATACTAATAATTGTTAGAAGTATTTTCCGAACGATAAGAAACGAGAAAATGAATCAAACTTAACGGTATTATATTAGTTCGATATCAAGGTCAAGATGTTCAGCCAATTACTGCGCGTGCGTATGCGTGTTCTGATGTATTTTATGTTTGTTTATTTTACCAATGAAACCACTTCAGACTGTCACTTGTGCTTATGTTTGTGTTTGTGTCTGTGTTTGTGCTTGCGTTTGCGCTTGCGTTTGCGTTTGTGTTCGTGTTTGTTATTGTTGAATTGTAAATCATGTACAGCTATGAAAAACCAAACTTCAAAATTCAATCATCGCGCGCGCCTGTCTGTTTTACTGTTTGTGTACACAAAACATTCGAGTTTCCACAGTCGAACAACAAGAGACAGTTTATTGCAAGCTTTTCATGACCAACAGTCAAATGTAAGAATCCAAAACACGTCAGGCTACAATTCCACGAAAATCAAATTTACATTCACAAAGAAAGCCGTCTCATACTAAATAGTTTGCGTGGTGAACTTTCCAAACAATGTTAAGCTTCACTTTGTAGCAGCTAAAATGCTTCGAAAGTGCTCCACGAGTTATAAGCCATAGTTTAGAAAAATGATAATGCTAATGCTTTCCAAATTGCAAGTTAGTTGTTCAACAGCTGGGTCGGTGTCTCGCTGTACCTAATAAAACCCACACTCGCTTGTCACGGACGTACTGCTATGGTTAGACTGGAGTATTAGTGATGCTTTTCCTGAGGACGAGAGTTTTTTGTCGTTTATATATAATTTAGAATGCTCTTCGCAGTACCAAACCTATCTGCGGTCGTATTACTAAAAAATATTATTAAAATAGTCAATTAGAGAATCCTGTATATTGGAATAACCCAAAGCGTGCACAAAACACACAGAAAACAGTACAATTGAGTACATGTTTAAAAAAAACCTGAAAGCTAAGTTTTACTTATTTATATTTTTCTTCCGCTGTCGTTAAAAATAATATTTATTTTATTTCAAGCGAGATACATAGCTTGTTATACAGAAGCTACACAAGCTGAGATGTAAATCTTCTCGACTTTATTCCGACATAAGGCCATATATGGCCTTCCGAAATAATGACTCGTACAAAATCCAACCATACTGCACACTAATCTGTTTGATAAGATATGCCCATGGGTTACGATTCCTTCTTGTTCGAGAGAAAATAGGATTTTGTTCACAATATATAATAATCTTAAGCAGATGTGAGCATCCTACTTAAAGGTGTAGAAACTTTTAGAATGTATAAATATATGATTAATATATGGATAAAAGCTTTTTTTAAGGACAACAACGGCATATAATTAATGATTTTCATGTGCAATGACAACCGGTTTTGCAAATCCTGCGGCGGTTTTCGAGCAGTGCAGTACGTCATCAGATATTGTGCGTTAAGCGGGATTCATACTGTAAGGTCCCCAGAATGAAGTGAAAGACTGAGCAGGTATAGAAACTAACTCTGACCAATGAAGTTATTGTATCTTCTGTAAAACTGAGGCGATGCATCTTCTGAAGCCAGACCAGGTAAAGGAAACACTGATAATGTTGTATCGTACTTTTTTAAATGGACTCAACTAGTATCTCATTTCCTTCCATATTGCGAAGATACGTTCTAACCCAATTGGGACAAAAACGGTGTTAAAATGGTCTTGATGTCACAATCAAACCAGCTTGTCACCGCTTTTTACGGGTTTACAAGATATTGAGAGTAGAATGAATAGTTATCTATTTTATTTTGACAAAAAAATTAGTAATTACAAATAATGAAAACTTTGCGGGTATAATGTCAATTGCGTCAAGCGTCGATCATATATTTTAACTGGGATCGAAAAAGTATAACAAGAGTGCTCGAACTTCGACCTTTTGATGCAGCTCGTTGTCGAGTTCAGACCTATATATTGACCGTAAATGGTCGCAGGTTTGTGCTGTCATATTTATCTATTTTTTAACAAGAAGAAATTTGAACAGCATGCAATAATAACCATTTTTGTAAATAAAAGTTAAGACGTGACAGACCACAACACCGGAATTAGCCTACTCTTATCCGTACCTGATCTCAATATACAGTAACTTGTATCAGTATAGAAAAAAATAATTAATGCAGAACAAAAATATAATTTCTATTAATTAAAAAAGACAGAAAATATAATTACATTTTGCTTCCGTAGCAGTTTCTCGTCACTGCTGGTCAATATGTACCACCAGATGTCTGCCCAGAACATTTAGTATAGTGACCAACATCACTCAAGGAGCTGGGAAAGCACTTGCCTCCGGATCGTGCTTCCCCTACGCTCCTTTCGTGTTCTTTCATCTTCCCGCGTGCCTCAATATTGCGTGGAAACACAGACAAGCGTTTTCTTTTATAAAATGTTTGTACTGTTGTGCATATATTTTATCAACAATAACAACGGAAATTAGTGAGAGCTGTCGGACCTCAACAATCATTGCACTGAAATGTACATGGCGAATGGCGAATAAGTGAAGTCGATCAATAATCAGTAAAAGAAAGGGAACAAAGTACTTGTTTCTATTGTAAGTTATAACTTAAGAAAAGAAGCTAATGCTCCGTTAATTCAGATAGTTCAATTTCAATACCTGAAAACAAAGAATAACTCCGTCAAAATCTAGTCCAAGAATTATTTTATATTTTCAAACGTGTATATAAACAGTGTGACTTGCAATCTCGCTCGTCCAATGGAAATTCGCCATAACTCATAAATTATCTGCAAACAAGTCCGTTTTAAAACTTTGCCAGAGTCGTATTTTTCTTAAATAAAACACCAATATTTTCGCTACTTACCTACTTTGACCTTCTCTTTCCATTTCTGGTATTTAGTAAGTGATAACATCGAGATTTCGATTAACATACGAAACGTGATGAAGGTTTCTTTACTCTAGTTTTTGCATCTAACCTCGATTTGAAATTGTTCTTGACCACTGTAGCGTATCCAGGTAATGGAGTATTGACTTTTATAGTTTTGTTTCTAGCTTATGAAATATTCTAAATGTGTAAGGAAAACCAATTACACGAATCATTATATCACAACCAGAAGTTATATTTAAAACAACGCAAAGTTCACATAACAAGTAAAAAAAATAACTATTATTAAAGTGGAAGCACTCTTATTTCCTGGTTTACATAAGTTGCACGAATAAACTATTGAAGAAATCGACATAAAGAACTAAGAGCTTGTTCCATTGGGGTCAACCGTTTCAACCTAAACCGGTTTTGGTTGGTTTGATTGAGGAGTCCCAATAGAACACTTTTCCAACCGTTTTTGGTTGAAACGCGGTTACTCCTGGGAATAGTCATTACCAGGCTTCCTCAGCGGAAAAGGGTAACAAAGATGGCGGAAAGTCACCGAGTAGCTTCTCGTGTGTTTGTCAGAGTTTTAAAAGAAAACATTCTGTTATATGAATTTGACAATACGCAAGAGAACACAGCAGCACTTTTTCAGGTAAATGAGCGGACACTTGCTTGTCGTCCTACTGGATATGTCGCAGAAAAAGTTACAATAATGTCACTTTATTTTTAGACTTACTTTATTTAGTGTATTGGAATACGCGTGTGAGCATCTTCATATGAAACACGCGCACTAAAAGTGTTAATTATTATTATTATTATTATTATTATAATTTATAATTTTGATTTGAATAAGCCGCCATTTTGTTTGTTGACGATTTGTTGACAACTCTCGAAAACAATGCCATCATTTTCACCCTTTTCAACCAAGTTTCAAGTTGGTTGAAAAAGTTGATCAACCAAACCAACCAAAAATGTTTTTTCCTAATAGAACACGAAAAAACCTAACCAACCCAACCGACCAACCGAAAAAGGTTGACCCAAGTAGAACACGCTCTAAAAGAGATTGAAAATGTGCAACTACAGAGGATAGCCACAACACAGTCGTTACACAGAGCCGGGGTTATGTGCGAGACAATTCCAGCCGCGAGCATCCCCCCGGGCAAACCCCCGGGCATTTGAAAAAATTGGACAAATGCCCGGCCCTGCAGGCAATTTTTGTTGACAAATGCCCCACCCCCCATTCGTACTATGAGGATCAAATGCCCGGCCCCCGAGTTCGCAAGACACAAGATCGAACAAGTTGAACACGTGCCTCACAAGTCGCATGGATTATAAATAAGTATTATAATTCACACCAACGTGATTGAACATGCATATTTCTAGTTCTAACAACCAAATAGTTGTGGATACGTCGTCAACATTCCAGTCCTTGCCCAGTGCAGTGATCCAGTTGTTTAGTGATAGTTTAGAGAATGGCCGACCTCCACATTCTCGTTCCCAGAGTCTGTTTTGGGCGCGCGGTCATTTGTTTAGGGCCCGGGCGCAACAAATAAGAGTCTGGGAACGAGAACGCGACCGCCAGTGGTTTCACTTCCGTCTTCAATGATTGCGGTTTCAGGGAAGTCTTTGGAACCTGGCCTGTTGCTGGAATTTGAAAGTTAATATTTTATATACTCGACTGTGCAGCTCAGTGGTTCAGTGGATAGAGCTCTCGACTTTGGATCATTTAGTCACGTGTTCTACTCCGCATCTTTTCTTTCTATTTTTCCCCCCTATATTTTGCAATTGTAACTGTTGTTTTCAAATAACCGAAAAATTGCTTTTTCTTTTTCAATTTTAGAGATATTGGTTCCTAGATATCACAGAACAATCTCCTATTCACCTACGATCGTAAGTACTTATAATTTGTCGATAAATGTGGTGACTTCAAAATATTTTCACTCTTTGTCTCTTCAAAATTTCAAAATTTTGTAAAACAACACGAATCTTGACGTGATTATGCCAGTTATAGACATTATGGTTGAACGTCCCTGTCACATACGTAATAAATACCTAAGAGTTAACGTAGCCAGCGTCAGTCACGTGACTAAGAGTTGAGTTGCAGTTGTGATCCGCCATTTTGGAAGCTTGTTAAACATGACATGGTGGCATTATATCCTGCCGGCTATCAATCATCGCACATCCAAGATATGTTTAGAGTATGGTCTGTATTTCTCTATCTAGCCCCCAGCCGCTATTCAGTCCCCTTCTAATATCCCTTAGTCTGCGACGCAAAAAGTAAACAAACCCCTATTCTCCCATAGGTCATCACCCTTATTATGGATCTATGAAAATGATCTGTAACTAGTAATCTAGCCTGATTACTTGCAATAATTCAAAACCTTTCATAGTGTATCCCAAAATATGTTCATTTTAATTAGGTAATTTTATTCATGATTGAATAATACTAAGTATAATAAGTAATATACAGTTTCTCTGTGTAATATAAGTTACTGTCAACCAATACTAGTCTTGAGATCAGTAAATATCACGATTTATTCGTCCTTATTGTCTGCGGTTTTTAAGAAGTGCGAAGAGATGACACCTACTCTTAGGGATTTATTCGTCCTTATTGTCTGCGGTTTTTAAAGAGTGCAAAGATCTGATCGAGATGACACCTACTCTTAGGGATTTATTCGTCCTTATTGTCTGCGGTTTTTAAAGAGTCCAAAGATCTGATCGAGATGACACCTACTCTTAGGGAAATCTTGCCGACTGTGCAGCTTTTCCAATGATAGAGATATTGGTTTCTAGATATCACACAACGATCTGCTATTCGCCTATGATCGTAAGTACTTATAATTTGTCGATAAATATGTGGTGACTTCAAAATATTTTCACTCTTTGTCAAAAACAACATGAATCTTGACGTAATTATGTCATAAAATCGCTGTCAACACAGTGTACCGTGGCACTGAAAACGAGAACATTACCTTTAACATTAAGCGAGATATTAACATTTTTCATTTAAAAAAAAAAAGATAATCAAGGAAATCGGCTGATTTTTTTTGGCAAAAAGTACTAAAATTGTCGTATCTCCTTGAGTATTGCACATCTTGCTTTGTAACTACTGTACGCTAGACAGAACATTCACTAACGTAATCTAGTCTGATTACTTGTAATAATTCCAAAACTTTCATAGTGTATCCCAAAATATGTTCATTTTAATTAGGTAATATTATTCATGACTAAAGAATACTAAGTATGAGTAGGTAATATTCAGTTTGTCTCTGTAACTCCCACTAAGTGGATTCGAGAAAGGTTTCCGGACACTTGCGTTATAGTTTGCAAAAGTTTAAATTGCAAAAGTTAGTTTTGCAAGGTAAACCGGTTCTAAAGTTACTAAATGAATGGCTCGCAACCTCACAAATTCACAACTTGCCGAACTCGGCAGTTCATCTACAATTGCATCTAGTTTGTAATTTTTTACATCGTCAAGATCAACTTGCGTGACGTCACTTTCGTTATTTCCATCCAGTTTTAAAAAACGGCAGTTCAGCCAATCAGAGCGCATGGTATGTTGCATCTATTTTTTTAAATTTTTTTGAACTGACTTAAATTTGTCTAAAAAGCTGACAGGAAGCTGACAAATCACGAATAACCGGCGATATTGGCCCATGTAATGGGTGAATAGCTTTAGTAAAAGCAAAACACTGTAGCTGACATATTGAAGAAGCTGGGTTCAAAGGCCGATCGAGATAGTCTTGTATCTTACCATCCTCATTCTGTACACATAGCGACACATTGTCATCTATTAACTGCTGTCTGGTGCCCTAACGACTGAAGAGTGTTGCTGTTTTCATTTAACATTAAATCCAAAGGTAAGTCCTGTACCAACATATCTTGAAGTCGAAGAATACTCGTCTAGAAATATGTATCTTTATTTATAGCATGTAAAGGCGATTTATGATTATGAACTGGTTTGCAACTGATTGTAGTAATTACAAATTTCAAGACGATATCTATCAAAAGGAAATTACTCACTTTGATTGCACTGATAAAGATTGTTTTAGATTATTGTAAAATTTACACGTATTGAGCTATATTAAAAGGGATGCAGCCATTTTATGCTATAGCTTGGTTTCGTTTTGTACTTTGAAAGGTTTTTAGTTATATCATAGCTAATTCCGTCGTGTTTGTACAATGCTATCAGGATTGCTTCGTAAACTACACTATAGAAATTACTGTGAATGTTGTTTTCTACTCTTTGTCCAGTAAACACAATGTTTTTGTATTGAACTTCGTCTTCCGTGGCAATTGACATCAATATCAAGGGAGCTGTAAAATCGAGGGTACAGGCAACTTCACAACTTAGCAGTTTGTATCGACAAGTCTCAGAATGGTCCGAAACCTACCGACATGTCAGTAAATCATAACCGAAGTATCGAGTTATTTCAAGAACACGTACATGAAATTAGCTTTTATACTGTTCGACAGGCTTCAGTTCTTGCAGTTTATGATTCGGAGAAAGACAGAGATTGTGTTATATAGCGTGTACTTTATAGAAGAACACTTCCGTATACTTAATTTGAAAACATACAGACGCCTACTTCTAACTCTCAGCCTTCGGTTGTTTTTAATTTATTCCTAATGTTTGGTTCATAATTTGAGCCTCATTGATTTTTAAAAAAAGTTGTTCTTATAAAATAGAGCGAGTATCTCTCATTGATGTTGTAACTGAAACGCTTCGTCGACTTCGAGACAGAAATGATGAGATTTTAATTAAAACGGTATATAACTTGTTATGGAATTGAAAGTGGAAATCGGTTATTTTGTTGTCTCAAAATTGATTTTGTGAGTTTACTTGTGTTTGTTTGTCTAGTTTGCTCGGCTGTGGAATTGAGTAAACACGGACATACACTTGTCTCGTGTTGGTTTGTCATATAACATTTCTTGATATCAATGACCAATATAGCACAACTGAACTTGCATACGATATAATTACCTCTTATTGTTAACGAAATGACAGATATTAATTGTACGTGAAGTTTGAACTTTAACCAGCCGATTTCGGTTTCGGGCTCACCATTCTCTCATAAAGCAAATCTACATGGAAGATTTAGGGAAGTCAATCCGTCTTGGAAAATCGTACAAACTTTGAATAGTACCTATATTGTTATTGTTGTTGTTTTTGCTGTTTTTGTTGATGATTTTGAAGTGATTCGAGGCAATTTAGGATTGTTTTAGGATTTAGGCGTCGTAACAATAATAATAATAATAACATTAACAAAAAATAATAATAACAACGATAAGATCACATCATAATAATGATAATAAAAATAATAACTTCGCTTTTTGCAGGCAGAACTTGTCAACAACCAAGCACAGACAACAAGTGAGATACGATTCAATCTCAAATTAGAAATTAATTGTACACCTTTCCTGCATGGATCGTTTGTGCCGAGTTTACGTTGAATCGACTAATCTTATCATAGATTTGTTGTATAAGAGAATTACGGCAAGTCCATAGGCTAGAAGTAAACCGAATGCGGCTGTATTCCTGTGGTTTCAATATTGGGCTTGGAATGTGGAAACCCTTCAAACTATTTATACCACTCTGACACGTGTTGTCTCGTGTTGCTGTCAACTGAACCGTAAAACCAAATAAAGACTAGTCCATTCCTGATTTATTCGCATGACCTTATAAATTTAATGTGAAAATGTAGTGCTAAACTTATGAATATAAGAAATAACTAATTGTAAATGTAGCAACCTGTGACAAAATATGGAACAAAATATTGAACAAAATATGGATCACAATAATGTTTTTATGATAATTTGGTAAATGATGATAATAGCCTCCATCGAACCGGGCAATATCTGGCTTCAGTTTACGGTAAGGGCGCTTTCTATTTGTCTGGCCTGGCCGAGGAGAACTGGGACTAGTTGCATAAGAGCTGGAAGATCTGCTATTAGTTAAAAGACTGACGTTCTTGAATAGAAGTTTCTAATGTTCAACGTTTGACATTGTTGCATAGGAATTTCTAATGTTGAACGTCTGAAGTTGTTGCATAGGAATTTCTAATGTTGAACGTCTGAAGTTGTTGCATAGGAATTTCTAATGTTGAACGTCTGAAGTTGTTGCATAGGAATTTCTAATGTTGAACGACTGAAGTTGTTGCATAGGAATTTCTAATGTTGAACGACTGAAGTTGTTGCATAGGAATTTCTAATGTTGAACAACTGAAGTTGTTGCATAGGAATTTCTAATGTTGAACGACTGAAGTTGTTGCATAGGAATTTCTAATGTTGAACGACTGAAGTTGTTGCATAGGAATTTCTAATG
>JANUFV010091087.1:0-17756 GCA_024757865.1 Epizoanthus scotinus
CTTTGGCAGTCAGTGCCATAAATAATAGTGGAATGCTTGTGAAAATTTAAAAATGAACAAGGGGGCTGAATTTTATTCTTATTTTTATTCCTTCCTTCTCTCCTAGCTCGTTGTCAAATAATCCGTAAACCTAAAAATAAAAAAACTGTGGCCTTAGATTATAATGACTTCATTTTTAGACCTATGAGGGCTTGCCCACATTTCATCAGTTTTGACTGTTAGTGTTGCCATCTTGAATTAAAGTATTGTTATCACCATCATCATCAATGATCATCATCGTCATCAACACTATCATCATCATCACTATCATCATCGTCATCATCATTAAATAGTATCATTACCTTACTATTTGATGACTGGTGTGGAACTTTTCCTGTCAGATGCTGTTTGAAATGTTTTCGAAGAGAGCTTGGGTCTGTGTATCTTTTCGGACATCCTGGCACTTGGCAAGCATATGGTTTCTGGAGGGAAAAAATTACTTTGATTTAATAATATATCCAACATCAAAAACAGCAAAACCAAAATATAATAATTTTTAACCATATTTAACTTTGGCTTTTTGGGATTTCCTTGGCCATGTGGGGGTGGGGCATTTCGCTTTGCTCGTTCATGAGGATTTTACAGCACTCGAAGATAAACATTGTATCATATATATATATATCATAACACGTACACTTGTATACATACTGACATCTCTAATACAGAAATGAACTATCCATCTCCCACTTCACAAAATTAATAATGTAATCCCTTGTTTCTCTGGATGAACACAGTGTCTTACCGTATCTAGGTGAGTCCGTTGATGCTTTGCTCTGTCAGATGAATTAGAAAAAGCCTTCGGGCAAGCTGGAAACTGGCACATGTATGGCTTTTCACCTGTGTGCGACCTCATGTGGATTTTTAGGTTCTCCAACCTTGAAAATGCTTTCGTACACCCAGGGAACTGTAATGAAACAAAGATACATACATAAGCTATTAATTAAACCTATCACTGAAAATGTTACAAGTGACTGATCTACCTGGCCAATGCATTTTTCTCATTCATCATTAGAATACATTGTTTGCCCTTCAGGTGTTGTTTGTGACAATGTAGCACTTCCATGGTTTAAACAACGTGTATATTATATTGTGAAGGCGGTTAAAGAAATGCTACTCTAAAAATACAACAAATACTCTGGGTACTCTTCAACTTGAAAACAACCATACATTTATGTACATATGTGCTATTTATGCATTGTAGTTACTACAATTACTAAATGACAACCTCTTAATTTTGCTATAGTGGTATATTAGTACATATATGTATGAAAGAAAAATAAAACCGCCTTGTTTGAAGGAAAACTATTTTTACTTGTTCTTTGTTGTATCAAAATATCCCAATCATTCTATTTTTACTCGGCTTTTAACGTAACAATTTCCATAAATAACAGTAACTTTAAAATATTAACCCCCACATGTTTGCCCTTCAAGCCTCCCAGAGCTTTTGACAGATTCAAACAAAGGATATTTTAACAAGTATTAATTGAAAATAAAAGATCTGAATAATAAAGGCAAGTTTAGAATGTCATCCCACTGGTGTTTATTTTCTATTCATTCCCTGCTAGTGTGTTTCAAAGTAGACTTTATATTTTCAAAAATAGCATTTAACTTTTGCCACATATCCATGCAAGGGCAATGGCTGTTATTATTGAAAAAGCTTCAGCATATCTCTTCTCCTCACAATATCAATATGAAATTATACAAATTGATTATGAACTTCATCTTATTAAATACAAGTTAGCAAACTAAAACAGGTTTTGATATTATTTTAAAAGCTCAGAAGATTGACATCTAACACATTATATATATATATATATATTATAGCTCTACACAAGTGTATCGAGCACTCTCCGGTACCTGTCCTGACATTTTACCAGTATATATATATATATATATAGCTATTCACACCAGTAGATTAGAAATTATATTGGATATTATTAGCTATGACATTGTTGATGTCATTATATGCTCTCTAAGAGAACTTACTTAATTGCAAAGTCTATTTACATTCACGGACAACTTTGTTGTACACTCAGTATGTAATGCTACTTCATAACTTTATAAATAATGATGACTGACATTTTTCCTTTAAAATCAATTCATATTCTCTGTGTTTTACTCTAGAATATATGCTGGATTGTAACAAAACTTTTAAAAAATTGTCACCTGTATAAACTGGGTCCATCCCATAATATTGTTCACGTTAAGTTTCTAAAACAATCTTTAATGTTAAGACTGAAATATTACAGGATTTTCTTTTGTGACTCAATCTTGATATTTGAAAACCAACAGTATAAGCATTTCGTCTGCCTTTCAATACTGTGTAGGCAATACTTTTTTAAGACCTTTTTAAAATACAATGAACACACAAAACGATAAATATACTACCTGATTAAAAGAGATCAAAGCTTTTGATATTTAGAAGCTATTCGACAGACTCCTTTTGAAAATAAATACATACTTGATAAGAAACACCTTATTTTTAATATGCAATCAATATTGCCAAATTACTTTTTAAAGTTACAGTTTCGTCTGAGCCCACGTAAATATTTGTAATTTCTTCAATGCACATATTTAACGATCATAATTCAGCGGATCTTACACTACATTTTAGTGTTTCTCACCAAACATGGAATTTCACAAGCAAACACCAAATTTAGTTCATGAAGAAATGTTAGTTGTTATAAAAAAATATACGTACAACTCTGAGCTGAAGCTTATTAACAAAAGCATGCAAGGAAAAAAACCCGGAATTCTCAATACGTACTGTATTTTCACAGGAATGAATACAAAAACCTGGAAAACATTATTCTTAGGGCCTTATTCTTTGCGCGTTCAGCTGTCAGAAAAATTTCAAATAAAACTGTCAATGAAGTATTGAGTACTCATCACAGAAACATCTCTAAAATTTTATGTAATTTTGCATGTACGTCATCTCAAGTTATTATGTGAAAATATTTGAATTTAGCCACTTGCAAGAAGGAAATTCGGTATCGTGGTCCTGGCATGGTTTAACCAGTTCAGTACGGCGCAATATTTCGATCCATTTGTAACCAAACTGGCCTGCTGTGTAAACGGTATTAAAAAGGTTTTAAAATGTTCAAAAATACATTAATAGCTTCATCCACAAACCAAATTCGTGGCATTTAAGATCGGTAAACAACTCTTAGTAACTGGGAAATGAGTTTAATCGAAAACAGTAAACCCTGCCAAGACTTGTCAATCTCCGAAGAAATATATAATTTTCATTTTCGCACTGTGCCAAAAAGTTAATACTTGAGATATTAATGCTGTATAAAATTAGTACCGATGACGAACACGAGAGTTTTAAAAAAAAGGAGAAAGAATCCGCCGCTAGCACTTTCATGTTGTTTTACCCGACTTCTCTGCGGCCACAAATATGTTTTCACTCTCTGTTCTATAATGTTCAAACAACAATGATAAATACCACTGCATTATTGATTAATGAATTTGCCTATACAATACACGAAAGCCCCCCATCGTTTTCATGTCCATCGAGTAATCAATATGCCTTAATACTTGCATGTTTTCTCTTCAATTTTAAGTCCTACTATAATGAAAAACACTCTAAAATATACTCAGTTCTGTTTATCATTTCCAATCTTTCGCTTGTGAGCAAAATCTTGGCTGTACAGTAACGTTGTCGTATTCGTGATTTTCGTGTCGTTCAACATCCAACTAGCCTAACATTTGCACATTTGGTCTCCCAACCGAGATCATTAATAAATATGTTCTTGAATAATTCTAAGCTCAGTATCTTTCATTGAAAAGACAAAGAAACTATTGTTGTGTATGCAAATGAACGAGAATCCCTGACGAGAAATGAATGCTTGTCAACTTAGGCAAGTCGCCAATACGACATCAAGTTTTGAAAATATCATCTACAGAATGTCTTTATGTTTCAAACTAAGTTTGCGTTTTAATAATAACCAGTACTTCTTTTGTATAAATTGGCGTGGACATGAACCACAAAGCTGATTACTAGTAAATTATATGCATTGACATTTCACACCATTCCTGAATGGAAAGATATTCAACCGCGAGCACGCGGCTCTCTTCTTCTTATTATATATATTGACATGATTAAATCTATCGTTCAGGAAAGCCCTACTCGATTGCAGATAGAAAATACTTACTATATGATAGATTGTTTTGGTGTTAGTGCGTCTGTCCTTCTCGAGTGGAAAGCTTTATTTAAAACATAAATCACTCTTAAGCATTTGAACTAAAACGCACTACAATACAAACACGACATCGGTATTAGTGCTATATCAGTATATGTCTGTGTTATTGACTGCATGCCTTACCGTGCATTTATTTGGCTTTTCGCCGCTGTGTACTCGCATATGGATAACCAACTTGTATCTGGCATTGAATGGTTTCGTTTGACGGGTGCAGCATTCCCAGTAGCAAATATACAAGTCGTCTGCCTTTCTCTGGTCAATATGAACCTTTTCTATATGCCTTACTAAATCATTTCTGTCAGAATAAGACATATCACATCCCAGCCACTTACAACCAAAAACTGTTCTTTCGTCCTCCGCGCTCGAATCTTTGCAATCTTTAGTGTCATCTTCGCACAATTTCTCGCTCTTTCGAGGAAGTTCATCTTTGCTGCTTATGTCTTGAATTTCAGCATCTTCAGTAACACTGTTCCATACGCTTTTCAGAGATGTTTTCTCGCGCTTCGGTTTCTTGTCTTGTCCAGACATTAAGTGCTGAAAGTTTTTTAAGTGGTTCTCGAAAACTTTCTCCGAATCTGTTTTTGCTCTTGTTGGTCGTGCTGGTCTTGTTTGAAACTCGAATTGTGATGGACCCCCTTTGCCATCCGAGACGACAGTCACGTTTGGCGTATAACTCGCACCTTCCTTGCTCCACGGCGAGAAAGGTTTTTGTGAAGATGTGAGTGAATTCCTGTGCGTAGATTCGTTTTCAACTTGTGCTTGCGTGAATACTGGTGCGGCCGAGTTGACAGAGGCCGAGTTAAAATCATTGTAAGAAAAGGATCGCGGGGTAACACGCAGTGAGTGACAAGTGTTTGAGCCTGAGAAATCTGTGAAGTTCTTCTCGTGCTCGAAATCAAAGGCTGTTGTTGTTCCATTAAGACCAGCCAAACTTCCGCTGCCTGCGAATGGACTTGAGTACGGAGGTGAAGGAAACGAGCCTTTTTGTTGCTGTCTGATGTCGAACGTGGGTTCATGGCTCCCGCCTGTCTGGCGACTGAGCGGCCATTCTTCGGCACCAATGTCGTTCGGGTAACTATAAATGTAATCAGTCGCGTGGACTTCGCGTGAGCGACTTGAACCAGACTGCGTGGCTCCAGTGAAATCAGTATTGTCACCTGGTACAAAACAGTTCAGTTGCTTTCCGATTGCCTCCATTGAACGCCTTTTGATGGCCATATTCTGAGTCTGGCGAGGCAGTTGCTGTTGGCTCGTAGCTGTAATTGTGTTTGTAGGGGCTTCAGTGCTGTAATTCTTATTACCCATATCCTTGCTGTAAAACTGTTCATTTTGCAAGGGGTTCAAGTTAACACCAGCATTAGTGGGCATTCCACTATGCGTATAGTAATTAAACATGTTCTGATTTTGAGCAAGTGGAAAGAACCGCTCCGTCTGATCCTCGCTGTCCACGGCGGGTTCGTATTTCGAAGGAAATGAGTCGAAACTTGAGTATGTAGTCATTCTAGAATTTCTGGGCTCGGCTGCGCAGTCGAGCGTGTCGTCCTGATCGGCCACTGATGCCCGACTCCTTGTCATAGCTGTATACAAAGCGCCGCCTTCTCTTTCATAAATATTCACGGCCTGGTTGTTCCCGTTAAATCCTGACAACGGCGGGCTCAAGGGGGTGAGAGGTGTCGAAGAACGAGTCGAAAACCGGGAGTTATCGAGCGCAGGTACCCCTTGCCCCAACATTGGCTGCAAGACTCCGAGGCGCCTTGTCTCGTCTTGCTGGCCTTTTGGCGCCTCTGATTCTGGGTTTTGGAAAAAGGCTTCCGTGTTTTCCTCTTTCATTGAATTTCCCTGTAACATTGAAATAGCAAAGTAAACACGAATTAAACAAGTGTGTTGGAATATAAAATGGGAGAATGAAACACAAGAGCACTTGAAAGTCGCGCACAAGTATAAATAAAACCAAAATAAAATAAATTTGCTCTATCTTTTGAAATTCACTAAGTACCTCTCGCAGCTGTGGCTTGTTTTTGCTACTTATTAAGAACTTTCGGTTGCCTGACTACAAGGTGTAATGTCTTATAAAAACATGTAAATGAATTGATTTAAAGGAGAAGGTGTATTTCGCTTATCTTTGCACACGAAAGCGTGGACAATAGGTCTACTAAACTCGCATCAGCCCAAATACCACCTGACCTTTGTCAAGGTGTTCGGTCGACGGCAGGGAGTTCGATTTGATTGACACCTATTGAAATATATATTCTTGGGCATTGATTGAGGGTTATTACATTATACCGCCAAACCAATCACCTTGTAGCGCCTTATGGGAAGAGGCGGAGAAGTTTTCTTTCGACAACCGTTTGCTTTTAAACATCTCAGTAATGCTATTTTATTGCATCTGATCGCAGAGGAGTTTCACAAGATAGCTAATAGATGAGCTGTCTTAGAAACCCTACTGGGCTTTGAGGACTTGGAAGCACAAGTTTTTATGCGAAGTCAAGTTACCTCGGGTTCTGCAGTTCTAGCGGTTCGAGTGAAGTTAGAAAACTCGATTGAAATTGGCAGAAACTTGACAGTTTGAACAAGAGATTGATACTGGTGTCATATCCGGCGTTTGTTTGAAGCCCATGCGTCATTTTACTCCAATCGAAGTTTGATTAGATATTTCACTGTGCTTGCATGCTCGAACGCGTGTATTGTCACAAGCCTTTGAAAGTAGAAAAGTATGTCAGTTCACCTCCGAGCGAGTTTCTTTTCTTAACACAGGAAAAGCGAACGCAGTAGCCATTATTAGCTTCCTGTCAATTCATTGTACAATCAATTTGCCATCCGGCAGCATCATTTTATCATTACTAACGGCTTTTTTTTTCTCCGCACCCCGAAAAGCCAAACAAACAACGGTCATCTCGTGTCGCGACCCTTTTCCCTGAACAAACAACTCTCAACAGATGGATGTTATGACAGGTCACTCAAAGAACAAGTGTGCTGCAGTCTTCTTTCCGACAAACTCGCCGAGCTGCTTTGAATATACCCCCGGGCTATGGCCAATGGCCAATCAATAGCCGCGATTAGATTAATAAAAAGCCGCCAATTTTTTTTGACCGCTGAAATGGTAGCTTTTAAGCAAAAATAGATGAGTTACCTTTTCCTTGAATAGAGTTGTTTTTATAAAAAAAATTATGATGGACGAAGATACTTGATTTGTTTAGTTGACATTATTGAAATCTCTGACGGAAGAAACGAGAAATTTGAGCTGCGTTCTAATTTCTGTTGCTAATTTCAAGTGGTTTTGATAACGAGTCCGCGGCGTTTTTTTCCGAAGATCTGTGATGCGGCAAAAAATGCAAAACGTCGTTAATTAAGTCGCACATGCTTTCCTCGGGCTTGGCAGGGCAATGTTTAGACAGGAAACCACACAATTCTAAATATCTTGCACAATACTGCACACCGAATTGCCACAGATTAGTTGGTAATTTTTTTAGAAACAGCTAGCTACAGACAACTCGTGCTTTGTCTTTGTTAGAAGTTTCGATTTCAGTTCTATATTCCATTTATAGACACAGTCAAAACTTAGACTGTTCGTGAGCGAGTTGTGTTTCGAACAGTGGGGAGTCCAGGCCTTTAGTCAAACACGGCAGAGTGTTGTCTGTTGATACGAATCTGTTTGAAGAGGAAAGTCAACACTGTAGTATACTATTTACTATCCGCACCTGGCTAGTCGCATCTTTTGCTGCACGAAAATCCGTTTCCCTTTTAGATTTGATTCAGTGAACTCTAGTTTATTCGAAAACAGACAAAACAGATGTGCTCCATTTTCTCTTGACGTGTCTTGCGTGTTAATGTGTTTGAACTATCGCAGCTTCGCTTGGTTAACTCTTTGTTTTTTTAAAAAATAGCTTGTACTTCTTCCGGAGTTCAGATAAATAAAATATTTTTATATGTGGCAGAACGGATTGTTTGGCTTCTGGCAATTTACAAACATTGAGTTACGGTGGTCTTGCAAAACGCGCTAACGAACGTTATCTTGTCTATTTGGTAATGCGATTTCCTGTTTTATCAAAACGATACGCCAAATTTTGTATTCAATCAGCTATTTTTTTATCATTTCATTAAAGTAAACTTACAACAAAAAAACTGCCAAGTTAAAAGTATTTAATAGTTATCCTAGATAACTAAAAAAATATTGTTCTAGTTCACATTCTTAATACTTTGAGACGATGCCTACGACTCGCTTTTCTCTCTTCTGTAACTATTAAATTTGAATGAATTTCTCATCTTGAAATTTTAAGCACTGAATAACCTTTATTTCCACACTTCACTAATGATCTGTCAACGTTAATCAAAGATGATTAGGATGGTTGCTTGGAAACAGCTCTACCGTCACGAAATTGCCGCCAGCTCATGTGATATTCTTTTCACATCACAGATACCTTATTTCGCATATTTATACTTATATAGTTTAAATAAAAATTATGTAATTTATTATTTAGTTGATGACTCATAACAGATATATTTCCCGTTGGATTGTGTTGATAAGCACTATAATGCGATTGACATAAAGTTAGTGATAAAGCAATGGGATAAAGTATAAACTGGCGTGTTTGGTGAACTGAAATATATCTTTGGATATTAAGCTTGTGAACTGGATTCTGTCTCCATTATCAACTATTTTAAAAGGCGTTTTTGTCCAAAGACTTGACTGGATTTCCGTTGGGTCGTTAGTCGATACTTTACGTAAGAGAAATGGAAATTTCAAATTTCCCAAATCAATATTTGTCAGTGAATGTATTGTTATCATTTCTATATCTTGTTGTTTCTAAGAAAATAAGGAAATAAAGGAAAATAAAGAAAGCATTACTCGTTAATGTGACAATCTGATGTGAAAACGGAAACGAGAATTGCTGAACACAAAAATTAAACAAAAGAGCACATTCAGGCTGACAAACTGACCGAAATTATAGTATTTAACTTTGAACAATAATAAAACCCAAGTGATTTATGGTGAATAAATATATTTGTAAAGAGTAATATAATTTGTATTCTCTTTGGAAGATAGAGTAAGTTTAGTTTTCTGAAAGTTCAGTAGTGACAGATTTTTTAAAACCATGGGAGTTGAAAACATGCTATGATTCATTCTATTCAAAATTTATTTTGACGATTCGATGCAATTTGAGTATTTTTTCCTCAAGTCCAAGTGTAGTTGATAAATATGCTTGAACCAAGAAATGGACTTACTGTAGGGAATAAACTAGTAGCACCGGATGTGTCCAGTTCATTATGCACTCATAATGTAGACGTGGGTGTCTGTCCAAATATTTAAAATATTGTCAGATGTTAGAACTACGTCAAAGAGATTCACAGACGAAGATGTATACTTGTGTTTTTATTAGTTTCCCTGGTTACTTTGGACGAGCTCCAAACGGCCAGCAAAGGTTATTTCGTGACCGACCTTCCAGTGCTTAACCGAGCGTGTTACAGCTAGTATAATGATATGACGTCAACGCTTTGTTGAAATACTTTATTCACTTCTCAGCCATTCAAAGCTGTAATGATCTCGAGTGCTTTGCGCGATTTCGCTGTTGTTGGAACAGCAAACGATTTTTAAAATGTACGAGTACTGGTCTGTGTAATTGTACCTCAGTCGGATCCGTGCTTTCAACTACAAATTGAAGTATTCGATATTTCTTTTAACAGGAAATTACGTTTCAGTTCCTGAAACTAAACACTGAATGCTTTAAAGCACTTAACTGGATATTGAGTCAACCAACTGTCAATCTCAACCAATCTAAAGGCTGTGTGATCTTCGCTAGTCTTAAGATAGACAACTACCTTGACTTTGATAAGGAATCGCCAATAATCCAGAATTAAGATATATCTCGTAATGTGAATTATTATCCCATGGATAGCAGAGCTATGAATTTCCTTTTTCAAGCAGACAAATAACTGAAAGGTTGTCAAAAGGGAAAGCTACAGTAGTATACTGTTTCAACTGAAGGAGCAGCGTAATTGAGAGATTTGTTACGCAGGCACGCGAGATCTGATTCAGTTAACCTTCCTTGGAACATTTCAACATAAGCAATTCTTTAGTCAGCTAAAAGTACCTTCACAGTTTAGCTTTTGCTTCTATACTTGTTAAGTTCTTCCAACACAATAACTTTAATTTCAGTGATTATTCGTCACACTTCAGGCTGTCCAGTTTCAGCAAGGCTTGAGACATTGAAGCTGTCAATTGTTAAGTATGGGGCAGTATAGCGAAGAGGGGGTATTGTTAGCGGAAGAATGAAAGTAGTTTTATGTAAAAGTGCACTGTCATATTTCCATAAAATTCGCACATCAAATAACAGAAGCCCATGGCATTCTGTGGATACAATAATGATTATAATCTCATACAGCATTTCAAGGGACTAGAGTGATTCAAGTTAAAATAGTTAATTCCTGGGTCAATGATATTTAAAAATATACCAATTATAAAATGTACAAATACAATATTATGAAATTATATTTCTGCCTTTGAATTTCAACACAGCTCTTTTATCCAAACATTGAACTATTCCTTCCCAGCATATAAAAAAACGTAATCATTATTTTAATAATGAGAATTCCACATCTCGTGTGTTCAGACTGTGTCTTCCTAGTCAGTCGTCGGAAATCTAAGGCTAAGAAGCTTATCCAATGTTCTGTCTAGTCAAGGGCGTCGTTTTCGCGTTTATTCGACTTAAGATTTCCGAGGTTTTCGGAAAGATTTAGTAAGAATTATAAACATATGTCTCTAAGTAGCATTTAAACTGCAATGTAATCTTATCATGATTTCTGCCTATAATATATATACCCTAAGGCTAAGAACTGAGTCCTATCATGTTCACTAGACAGTTGTCATTTTAGCTTACCTCGCATATAGCGACCAGCGCTTCAAGCAGTTGCATGTTTGCCGGGCGACAGTTGTAGTAATATGACAACTTTTCGTGTGTTGAGATGGTAATAGTGGCTCGTTAATGACAAGTTCATAATTTGTATCAATACTATAAATACAAAGCTTTTGTTTGGCAGGTCCTTATGGCCCAAGTATTGGCTATAAATAACCGACTTGATACAGTTTATAGGACCGTATTGCCCGCTTGGCCGTGGTTGGTTGCACACTGAATTCACCATCAATCAACTGTTTCCTTGACATTTATCTAAAGTTGTCTGAAATTCTGGCTAAATGACTACAATAGCCTCATTGAAACTGATGACCAAAATTATTGGCTATACATGCAACGCATTTTAGACGAATAAAGAGCAATGGGTTATTATTGTTTAATTTTAATCGCTAAAACAGCAATAGTAATGAAACTAGATGAAGTTTTTCCCTTTCCTGTTAATGTGGTTTTGTAAGAAACTGTGATCAGAGGTTGCATGACTGTCTACAAGTATGTTGGATCGAGGCGATTCCGCACAGTCACTGGTTTGGATATTATCCGTTACACTGACTTGACCAAGGCATCACGATAATCTACAAAACTTGTAAAAATCAACAAATTGTTTATTGTGATGTTTAGATTTGTACCGCATTTGCGGAAACGCCCAGGGAAAAGAAAGTGTGTTTTGTTCGACTTGTACACCGTATTATTTCTCTTTGCGTGCCCGTCGGCTACACGTTAGGTGAGTTCTTGGTGCGTTAAATTTAACTGAAGTGACCTATAATTTAGTTATTGAAAGCTTTGTGACAATCAAAATTAACTCCTGTTTTATGAAACAATCAAATTACTGCGCCGTTTGCGTGAGTAAGGGTGTGCGGTAATGGTCGGTGATTTTAAAGTCAAATGGAACTAATTTGACTTTCACGTGTTCATGTGTAGTGACGTCACCTATTTAGCTATCTCTTCGTTTTGCAACAGCTAAGCACGGAAATTTTCATACACAAATAGTTGTACAAGAGTGATATTGATGAATTGGAATTGCGCACGTAAGTTTTTGTCGAGAAACTTGACTTCCTTTTGAGTGATATTGCGGAAAAGTGAGGCGGTATATGTTTCTTTGCATTTCCACTTGAGCTTGCTAAGCAGAGTACTTCACTTTTGCAGGAGTTTAACTTTTCATTGGTCTATTTGAAACACGTTATATACGTCGATAATGTATGTAGCATGATCAGTATACTCTCATAGGGGGTATTAAAGAGTGTCATTTGAAGGCATTAAATATTGTGCGAGTATGCAAGCAAACGTTGTAGCTATTTAACTGCATGATATGACTTAAGCTTCTCTTATTATAATACAACTAATAAATCAGTCTTCTGATCATTGAACAGGACAATATATTATATATACGTATATATTCTGGGAAATGTTTTTAAAAATAATAACAATGATAATAATACTTTTTTGTCTGCGAAGTTCATACAATTTAGGCCTACACGTCTATGTATTTGTAAATAACTTTTACTGTTTGAAGCTCACCACTGAGCTATAAGTGCTTTCTACCTAAATGCTTCCTAGCTAAATGCTTCCTAGCTAAATGCTTCTTAGCTAAATGCTTTCTAGCGAAATGCTTCCTAGCCAAACGATTTCTAACCTTGTTTCAGTGATTGTTTTCTCGTCACACTGTACTTGTCCACTAAGTAAAAGCGAAATTTGTGGAAGTGCGTATTGTTTGCATAAAAAGAAAGAAATATCTTCAATTTCTGTTAGAAAATTACTATAATATGAAATGTTTTACAGCCTACTTCGTTTAGATTTTCCCAGCGGAATTTAATGATTTAGTGATTGAAGAAATCCAAGGTATTCCAAGGTATTCCAAGGAATCGTGACTTGGCTTTTCATTTTCATTTTCTACAATCTAATATTGTTTATACTTTTTGAAAATTCAGTTGATCGAGCCACTGGTACATAACCTCTTGAGTGAGAGTTTCACAAAACAAAACAAAACAAATAAACTTTATACTAATATGAATAAAATTTAGCAGAGATTATGGAATATGAATTCCCCCGAAAATATAACAAGTTTATCTATAAATTTGGGGGTTATCAAACATCAAAATGTAATTAGTCGCTTAAATTATTCTCTTTGAAACTCTTAGATTTCATTCTAAAGTTTGTAGAATGGTTAAAAACATCAGTTACGCATTTGATTTTCACGAATATGGCGTAATATTTCCGGCGGTCATCAATTAAAGCCGATTGATATTTCATATTTGGTCACAAAACGTTCGCTATCTTTTACAATCAGTGTTTGAGCATTACATAAGCAAATTAAAGTTTTGAAAACTTAATTCTACTAACCGTGTTTCAAAGAATGACGTCAATTTAAATTTACTGCAAGTATATCACTAACTTCAATTAAGAGGCCGTCAAAACTCGAGCCAAAAATTAGTGATAGCTTTAACCACTTTTTCATAATTATGATATTAATGAAGTGGACACATCATGACTCAACGTCAGAGAGTATTATCTATGGATCTGTAGAGTCCTGTTCCTGTCCAATACTATTGTCTTAACAGCGGGGGGTCTTCGATAACTCAATACTCGGAAAGTCTAAGAATTAAAATTCAGAGAAATTAAAATTGCGTCTTCAATTAGCTGTTACCACATATTACCGAGCTAAGGTATGCGATGACTTACTCGAGTAGACATTCCAACCATTTTCAAATTCCACCAATGAATATTTTGAAGATCTACAACGAAATAGAAACTAAAGGAAGCTACGTTTATCGCAAATTACAAAACAGTAGCCATAACAACAAGGTATTAATTTATTCATTAAATTCCTCCACTTCAATTAATTTCTTAATTATCAAAATTTTAATACTCGCTTCCATTGTAGTGGAGATGTTCAAGTCTTTCACTACGTCAGGAATAGTTCTGGAAGTGACACCGCTGTGATCTTCTTTTCAAGAGGTTTTGAAATAAGTGATCAGGTTATAGTGTCTTAAAATCTAATTTAAAAATTAAGATCTTCTTCATTTTTTTGCTAAGTAGTGAGAGAATGCAATGACGACAATGGATATTGTCATATCACAATATATATGCAAGCATATACAGCGGTCTTTCTTGATGTAACTTCATTACCTCAGTAAAAACAGCAGGGGGTTCTTTCAGAACTCCGAGAAGAGCTTCTCAAGTATTACTACGCATAAATTAAGAAATAGAACTTCTGTGAATAATTATAGTTTATATTGAAATCTTCCATTCTTTCTGTTGATACTGACAAAGGCTGTTTTTTGTATTCATCTACAAATTTAGTTCGTCTGCAAGTTAATCCGTTTAGTGTAAAGACCAATTATGGCCAATTATGACGAACTATCCAACAAACTAACTTTCTCATCTGTGCTGTGAGCTGGCAAATTAGGTCTGATACTTGGGAGTATTTTGGCGGGTTTCCATCAGTTTCAAGCAAATAAATCATAGGAATTTGATTTGTAGTTTGTATGTTGCTCTTATTTACACGTTCTTGGTGAACTAAACGGTTTAGAACGTCTTGTTAGACAAATTATAAACCATTTAGTTGGTCCAGATGTCCAATTTGTCTCCAACCCGTCTTTATAATAGATGTTGTAAGTTGTTTGATTTTTGCAGTTAGATTTTCATTTTCATTTTTCATTTTGAATTTTAATACTCAATTGATGGCATATTAAGCTATGACATCAATACTAGATCAGGCCAATTGCAACTTCTTGAAATGACTCCGATGAAGAGATTCCATTTAGTTTGAATGTCCAAGCTTAACTTTCATGACCATTCCAGTCAGTACCAGAAAAGGAAAAAATAAAATTTCGAATTTGTTTTCAAGCAGTTTTGTGATTCCCTTGCACCATTCGCAATGCCTAAAATGGCCATATTCTCTAAACGTTTCAAGATCTTGATCAGAAATGTGAATGCCACTATTCTTAATCATCCTTAAACTATTCTCAATTTTTAGTACATCTATTTAAAATTAGTATTACTACTATTATTATTATTATTATTAGTAGTAGTAGTAGTAGTAGTATTAGTATTGTTATTATTATTATTAATATTAATTCTATTACCACTGCCACAACTACAACTGAAAAAACCACTATATAAACCTATGTAGTTACTAAACTATAGCATAATCATAGAATCTAATTAGGTAGCGTTGTCCTACAGAACATAAACTTAAAACTGAAATTCATTGCCCTGGAATTATAGAAACTTCCCGGCACTTCTGCACACCAAGACATTTCAGAAGGCAATCCCAAAACAGCAACTAAGCACCAAAAACAATAATATACTCGTTATACCACGGCCTTGTACTGACGTACTCCGAAAATCAATCAAAATGACTCTGCAACCATCGTTGTTATAACTCATTTAAGAAATTTCTAAACATTAAACTGAGTAAATAATATTTCATTACTACCATACAGTCCGGCAACGAAGGTGAATACAGATTTTAAATATACTTTCATCCTTTTAAATTTGTTCAGTTATACTTTTAGAAGGACGTAAAGTTAGGTTTGTTTGTTTGTTTGTTTGTTTGTTTGTTTGTGGGTACTGTCATTGTCTCTCCAAACTCAAAAACAACTTTATATGCACTTTAAACCAATGATGGTACCCTAGCTCGATTTGCTTTAGTATAGTTATATATAACTTAATTTACATGTAAAACAATGAAACACAAATATAGCTGTTGTTGTTGTTGTTGTTGTTGCTGTTGTGACACAGTTTATAGAGTTCCTCAGTTGAAAGTCAATTAAATGGTAAGATAGTTTCAATTGACAGGAAGTTAGTAACTATTAGTCAGTTGGATAGTTAAGATAGGAAATATATTTCTGCTGTTTGCATTCCATTCTATTTCTACCTTATGCAACACATTAGCTATATATCTGACATTGTTTTTAGCTCCTTCTCACGTGCATCAAATTGCTTCATTGCATGACTCAGTCAATTGATAACGGTAGTAGCAATACATTCAGTTAATTCCATAGTTGAGATATTTACCTTTGAATGTTTATTTCTTGCTTTATATAGTCAAGTGTTTTCGGATTTGTTTTTTTATATACAGAGTTATTTTTATCGAGAGGCATTATTTTACAAGCATCCTTGAAGCCGTTATAGCGTGCAAGCACACACCATCTTTCTAAGTTCTCTATTATCCGGTATCCATCATTTCATGAATCACTGAATAATTATAAGGTTATAATGATGTTCAGTATAAGGTTCAAACTACAGCCTGTCATGGCAAAATAGTCAAACAAGAGTTTAAAATGATGCTTCACGTTAGAAAAAAAAAAGAGAATCTCTCAAACACAATCTGAAAAAGCATATTCTTCTAATAATGACATCTGAAATGATTTTGTGCAGACTAGATTTCAAGATGCTTTATTATGTCAAGAACATATCTCAGTTGTAACAAAGTCCTTAAAAGTGTATAAAAATAGACAAAATTGAAGTGAGCAAAGTTTACTCTGCCTTTCGTTAGTCTTCCGGTTTGGGTGTGTTTCAATTGAAGTTGAACTTTGGCAATGCATCGTACATGTGACTGTGCGAGTTAACGCTACAAGGTCATGACGTAAAGACTCGGAAATACAGTACGATACAGTACACTGCAATATTAAACTTAAATATAGAGAAAGGACTTCCGTTCGGGCAAACGCTTCCTTTTACAAAGTTGGTAATCAAAGCCATTTCATAAAACAGTTGATACTATGAAAAATATACTCAAGACATCAAAGTTTTACATCAATGTTGGCAGTACTAATACTTTGTGTTTATTTGCTCATAAACGAATTGGGAAGTTTTATGTGACACCTCGCTCCAAGCTAAGATTTTCTTTCAGTGAACTTTGTGTCTTTTTTTTTAAAAATTACTGTGACTCATTCGCTATTGTGTTTTTTATTTTTTGTTTTGACAGGCTAGGGAGGGAAAGTGGCTGGTGATATTTTGGAATCACTTTATTTTGGTAAATATGGCCAAATTCATGCTTTGACTGAATACCTTAAAGGGATGAAAGGGATATCTTCTCTTCACTCAGGTGTATGAATCGTGGTCGGTACCTTGATAGCTGGGTTGTTTTAGAAGTAGTGTGCTTTACAAGAGAGGATTAGTGGCCCAGTAGCTATATATTACCGTTATAGTCTTCAGGGCAAATGGTTGATTGATCCTTGATGGATTAGACCGAAGATGTTTCTCTTCTCTTCACTAAGGTATATGGTCAGTACCTTGGAAAATTGTTGGGGAACAAACCTGATAAAGCGATGGGGGTAATCCTGCGATGGACTAGCATCCCATCCATGGGGCCAGACATTAGTTATATTTTATGTTACAAAACCCGGAGTTCAGCTCAGAACTTTTACGTTAGGAAACGAATTTGATCTTCTCTTAAACAACACATTACTAGTTTTTTGTTCCTTAACTTATATTTATCATCTCAGATAAGTTTATCTTTCGGCCATTAATGCTAAGTGTGAGCCGTGTTCTTCTGATTTTTCTTCTCCTTTTGCGTTATAGTATAGCTATTATCTATTATGTGTATTCGTTAATGGAAGCTTCACATATCGGTCAGGTCACGAGAAACGCCATATGGACG
>JANUFV010091199.1:0-10502 GCA_024757865.1 Epizoanthus scotinus
AGGAATACGCATGCGTAGAGGCGACATCTTGCAGTGCATCCCGGGATTGTATGTAAGGCGTGTGACCTGTCGTGTTCTACTGGTGAATAGGAATTTGTGCATGTGCTTGCGTCATTACTGCTCTCACTGGTGAAATAGACGCAACGGTGAGGAATACGCATGCGTAGAGGCGACATCTTGCAGTGCATCCCGGGATTGTATGAAAGGTGCCGTGTGACCTGTCGTGTTCTACTGGTGAATAGGAATTTGTGCCTGTGCTTGCGTCATTACTGCTCTCACTGGTGAAATAGACGCAACGGTGAGGAATACGCATGCGTAGAGGCGACATCTTGCAGTGCATCCCGGGATTGTATGAAAGGTGCCGTGTGACCTGTCGTGTTCTACTGGTGAATAGGAATTTGTGCCTGTGCTTGCGTCATTACTGCCCTCACTGGTGAAATGACCAAGTAATGCACAAGAAGAACGAACGTTCTTATTACCCTCTCATATCTGCTCTCACTGGCTTGTCGTTATTCATGTGTTTAATCTTATTTCACCAGAGGATCAGTAAGGAAAGGCTTACTGTGAAAATAGGAAGTGTACAATAATAGTTACACCTTCTTCTGGCATCCGTTTGTTTTGTTATTCACAGTAAAGAAGCGATGTAGTAAATGCATACTGAACTGACATTGATTTTTCAGGTAGTTCACCCATCACGCCAGCCCCCTCTGCGGTCTCCCTGTGCAAATGCTTCCTGCACTGGCCTCTGTTTGTTGACCCCAGGAGGAGGCTATAAATGCGACTGTCCTGACAACTTTTACCTGGCAAATGATTGTAGTACATGCCTGGCCAACTGTAGCAATAATGACCTGGTATGTGCTAACTACAAGTGTGTTCCACGGCTGTGGAAATGTGATGGCGACGATGACTGTGGTGATGGGAGTGATGAACCCGACTCCTGCCCGCCGAGGAAATGTGCTGCAGGTATGGCTCGCTCAGAAATCTTTTATAAAATGAAATCTATTGGCGTAGTTTCGTTTTGTTCGAACAAATACTATTATCTTCTTCATCTTATATTGCAAAGGTTACACGGTTAGGTGTCAGGTTTACGGTTGGATGATTGTATAAATTATCTGTTACGTTTTCGAGCGTGATTTCATCTGTGTTCTGTACACGAGGAAGCAACTGAGATGTATCAATCAGGGGCCAATTCAATGCAATGTTTACAAGTGAGATCAATGAAAGCTGTTTCGGGGGATTAACAATTATTCCACTAACTCGCGTTGGGTATGAGACGATAGATCTCTGATGACGAGCACAGTACAAGTGCACTTTTTTCAATTGGTGTAAACAGCTGTTTAAGAAAGTCTGACTTTGTGTAATAGTGAATACCAAGACCAAAACGTTTGAATAAAGATAAATCGCTTTTACCATTCAAACAAAAAGCTATTATTGTGATTACTAAGAGATGAGTTGACTGTCTTTAAAACCAACTTAAATATACAAACATTGACATATAGCGTGCATATATACGACGAATCAATATTTTTTTTCCAATTTATTTTTCCCGGTCTGTTTTTTCTTGCGTGCAAACATGGTAAAAGCTAACTTTTTAGAACATACCTGGAACCAGATGTCGCCCTAAAAGCCAACGTTTTAGGACATACACTGGACATTGAAAATAGGGATACGTAGCCAGTGTTGTATAGACTATTGCACACTTTCAACCTTTCCTGAATTAACTTTATACTGATTTGATGTAACATAACTATAGTTGTTTGGTATTCTTGGTGGAACTGTGTCAAGTGTTTTTCCACAGATTAACTTTATACTTGTCTTTACGTGTCTTTTGTTCAGGAATGTTCCAGTGCAACACTGTGAATGTTACTTGCATCTCTGTAATTCAAGTTTGTGACAAGGTTAAGAATTGTCCCAACGGAGAAGATGAAGATCAGAGTTACTGTGCCGCGCGTCAGTGTGCCCCATTCCAGTTCCGTTGCAAGAACCACAAGTGTGTTTATAGGACACTTGTCTGTAACGGCCAGAATGACTGTGGAGACCTTTCTGATGAGGATAGCTCCATGTGCCGGGAGAAGACTTGTAAACCCGGTTATATCTCCTGTGCCAATGGTCGCTGCATCCCGAGGTACTATACTTGTGATGGAGATAATGATTGTGGTGACTTTAGTGATGAGAACGCTACGACCTGTCAGAACTTCTCTTGTCCCAAAGGGAAGTTCCAGTGCAACTCTACAAGGAAATGCATATCTGAGCGGTGGAAATGCGACGGCGATGATGATTGTGGTGATAATTCTGATGAAGATCCGAAATTCTGTGCAGGTCGGTTGTGTGTTTTAATACATATAAAGAACGTCAGTAATATAATGTAGAACATATATACAATACTTCATACTGAATTATCTTTATATCTTAGCATATCATTGTTATTCTCATTGTAAAATGTATCAATGTAAAACACTGGTATATATAATAAAAAAAATTACAAAAAGGGCAAAACTTTCTCCCGTACAGAGCAACCAAACTAATTTGTTAATATTTTTATTAAATGACTTTTCTCCTGCTTAAGAAATGTTTACAAAACAAACAGTCCACTTTCCGGTCCCCACGTCCGTACAACAAAACGTCTGTATCGTAAAATACAGACCAAACTCTCCTCAACTTTCAGCCACTCACACTGACGCAGAGATTAAATCACAGGCCTGGGAATCGAGTGTGTCAGATATTGACGGCTAAACATCGCAATCAGTTTATGTGATATCTGATGCTACATTCCTATTCCCCAGCGATGCACTTGTTAGCATCTGTTGGTCGTGTTACTGTTATTCCATTAAACCGACACCTGTGGAAGTAAAGTAGCGCGAATTTGTAACAATTACCAATTGCCCTATTTCACTATTACGTCCCAGTTTGTTTACATTTTACAAATTCAAGAAAAACACAAACAAGCTGTAATTTATTGACTTGAGGAAAGATAAACCATTGTTTCTGTACATTTCAACTGACTATTTTTAAAAGATTTCCGTTGAAATAGGGCAATTAACTTTGTACATGCTCAACACAAGTTTCTTGTGTTGTACGCCAGCTCTGTTTGATAAAAGATCTTGGCACCAAATAATATTCTAGTTGTACGGCTGCATGCGTTGTGAGAACAAATGTAGAAGTAGAACCCTTCTCTCTTGCTGTGTTGACAGGTGTGTGTGAAACGGGGAACTTCCAGTGTCGTAACCTGCACTGTGTTCCCGACGAGTGGCTCTGTGATCAACAGGATGACTGCAAGGACGGGTCGGATGAGGAAAACTGTCAGCCCAAGACCTGCGCAGCGGACGAGTTTGCGTAAGTATGCTGAAATTAACCATAATAATAATAATAATAAGTTCTTAAAACGCATCTTATAAAAATCTCGATGCTTTTACAGGACATTATATGAATAAAAAAAAAGAAACAATCCCTAACCCGACAATAAAAAAAAATTATCCCTTACAAAGATGAGTCTTTAGTTTAGATTTAAAAACAGCTAAGGATTCAACGTTCCTGATGTTGTTTGGGAGGCTGTTCCACAGAACTGGTCCAGATGTAGAAAAGCCCTATCACCAAAAGTAGCAGTTCTTGATCTGGGTGTGCAGAGAAGATTTTTTGTAGAAGATCGAAGAGTACGATTGGGATGATACGGATTTAGCAGCAATGAGAATTTGCACGCTGTAAAGCATTTACTGTAGCTAGCTTGCTGTAAAACGTCTAGTCTGTAACGAATTGTTGTGCAATAAAGTAATTTAAACTTTAAAAAAATAGATAAGCAAGAGCCAGCAATGGCGAACTGTACGTGGTAAGGAAATGTTGATTGTTGAATTTCACGCTAAACTTAATTCATGCGTGGTACAATTTTGGGACAGAATTAGGGATATGGTACAGGAAAACAGATCACAAATTCAGTTAGGAAATTAGATATGTAAGGGAAAGAAGTTGAATTGATCTAGGCTTTGTGTTTCCTGTTTTTTTGGTATTTTTCTTTTTCTGCTGACCTTATCGGCTTTATCAACTAAGTCGTATTATTATACCCATTATCTCCTATAGCTGTGACTCGGGACGATGTATCAATTCGAGATGGAGATGTGACCGTAATGATGATTGTGGTGACGGTTCGGACGAGAGATCATGTGAGCAAGGCGCGTGCCATGTTGATCAGTTCAAGTGTGACGTTGGTCACTGTATTCCCAAGACTTGGACGTGTGATGGGGTCAAAGACTGCACTGATTCCTCGGATGAGAGAGGTGAGGCTGAAGCTTTGTTATTATGTTTGTATTCGAGAGTACAATAATCGAACCGACTATCTATCCATTCCTTCATTCATTCATCCATCCATCCATCTGTCTGTCTGTCTGTCTGTGTGTCTGCTGTCTGTCTGTCTGTCTGTCTGTCCGTCCATCTCTCTAAACATAACATAAGATAAGATAATTTATTTAACGTTAAGGTGAGGAGTGGTCGTCCATTCTCCTGAGTCAGAGACTCATTTAGGACTATCCATCCATCCATATCATCCATCCATCAATCTGTTTGTCTGTCTGTCTGTCTGTCTGTTTGTCTGTCTGTCTGTCTGTCTGTCTGTCTGTCTGTCTGTCTGTCTGTCTATCTGTTTATCAATCTATCTAACTATTGATCAGTTGTCTGCCTATTATGTCTGTTTATCAGTGTCTGTCTGTCTCTCTATCCGCCTGTGAACCAGGTAGACTAGTTTCAATACCCAACATTTAATTGTCTGTCTGTCAGTCAGTTGATCTATCTATCTAAACAAATTCTCTCTGCTCACAGTTTGCCCCACAAGGTTGCCCGGCGGTCGATACTGCCCAGAGGACGCCTTCACATGCGCCAATAACGTGTGTGTCGACCAACAGTGGGTGTGTGACGGTGATGACGACTGTGGCGACAGCAGCGACGAGTCCGCCACAAAGTGCAGTAAGTTGTGTAGAGGGGCCGCGTTTATATTGCATTTTCTCAAATATCTCCTTTTAATAAGAAAAAGACTAAGAATAACAGTAATAATAATAATAATAATAATAACAATAATAATAACAATAATAATAATAATAACAATATAATCACTTGCAAATTGAAGAATAAAAGCATTTTTTCTAAGAGGTAATACAATATAATTATTAAGAAATCTCTACGATAAAACCTTTTTTTTAAACGTTCGTACGTTGAAGTTGTTGTTAAATTAGAACTATTCTTGAGGTAATCCGTTGTACATTTGGGCTCATTAAAGGAGGCACATTAGGGGCTTGGAAAGTTGGGTTATTTGAGGATAGTTAACAAAAGGAGGAAAGGTTGTACAGGGAAGGAGCTATTATCTTCTTTATGTGGCTCGGTCCAAACATTAAAACTAATATCGAATGTGCAACAATGGTGAGGTGTTACTTTGAAATCCTCTAAAGCATCGATTGATTACTTCATTAGAAAATGTGATGTCATAGTAGCAGTATAATTTCATGTAACATTTCTAGTAAAGATTTCAGAGCGGAGTATAATTATCCCCCAAATCATTTCCATTACCCAAACTTGGCAGTACCCCTGTATGTTTAACTAGTTTGTAGCCCGGGGCTGTCGTGTGTCTCAGTTCCCATGGATACTGGAAGTATTATAACGAAGTGATGGTTGTGTTTCAGCGAGCCATCGATGTCGCCATGACCAGTTCAAGTGTAGCGACAGAGGTACATGTATACCCCGGTGGCAGGTATGCGATGGCGCCAAGAACTGTCACGATGGTTCAGATGAGTTAGCTATCAACGGCTGCGCTCCCAAACCGTCCGGGTGCTCACCAACACAGTTCAAGTGTGCAGATCGCAAATGTATCGATAACAGTTTGGTTTGTGATAGCATTGATGACTGTGGTGACATGTACGATGAGTTGCATTGCGGTAAGTTGGGAAGATGGTACACCACACTCGTTTGGTTCACTTGTGGAATTATCCACCACTGACACATGGAAACAACAGATATTACAATCAACGGAAGGGACGCGAAAATCAGAAAATCTTTGTTGTAGTTTTCAGGATTTTGGTGAAGATCTTCTAATGCAGCATTCGCAAGACGATAGATGAGTAACGGTTGGATGAATTTGCGTTTCAGGTGATACTATTAGTATCTCTTGCTTTATGAAGAAGCTTTCTCGTTCAGGTTGAGGTTAGAGTTTAGAGAATCGTAGTTTTATAAGTCAAGCTAAGTCAAATTATAGTGAAGGAGTTCGACTGGTATTTTCATTGTAATGAGTCTAGAAGTTAGAATTAGGGTTGGGGTTATGGTTAGGAACTAGAATTACAACTTGACTCTGGTTTGTCCGTGGAGACTTATGGACCCATTTGATGATCATAAATACATTGATCTGTAACGTTTGTTTCTTTCTCTTCAGATTCCAACAGATCCTGCAATGTTTTCAATGGAAAATGTCAGCAAAACTGCACACAAGCCGGCGAGACGGCCGTTTGCTCGTGTTGGTCGGGTTTCGCCATTTCCACAGACAGTCGCATGTGTGAAGACGTCAATGAATGTGAGCAGTTCGGTGTTTGTAGTCAGCGGTGCAACAACACAAAAGGCAGTTACCACTGTTACTGCTCTGAAGGATATGTAAAGGAAGGCCCCGACTGTCGGCCAGACGGTACGTACACAACGATTCACTAGGGACCTTCAGCAACCAGGACGGCAACCTCGACTGCGACGGCAGAAAACGAAAGGCTATTGCTTTCACAATACAATACAATTTCCAGGTTGACAACCTGTAGAAAAACAACGTGAAAAGCTCAAGCTCTGTGTTTTGTAGACAACCTCGACGTAAAAATATGAACTCTCCCGTTATTAGTTTGGCTTGAAAACTAGGGTCTATAATTCGCAGTCCGTTGCCGTCTTATAATAGGGAGCTTAAGCAACCAGGACGGCAACGGCGACGACGACGACGACGGCAGAACGTGAAAAGCATAAATCTTGCGTATTGTAAACAATGCGAGCGTCGAAATAGAAAATATCCTTTTATTAGTTTGGCTTCAAAACTAGGGTTTCTAATTGCTATAATTCGTCCTTGTTCTCCCAAGGAACAATGAAAACGAATGGATGATACACAAGGAAAAGAGAGAACGAGAAAGTAGAATTTCGGCAACCGTCGTCGTAGCCGTTGTCGTCCTGATTGCTTAATAAGGTCCCTACTAGGTTTTTTATAAACTTCTTTTTCGCTGGGTAACATCTACACAGAAAAATGGTTTTCGCAAGCTATATCTATATTTTCTGTGAAAAAATCCGGTATTTTTTTTTTACAAAAGTGTCAATCATAAACATGGTTGCCATAGCGACAAAACATAATTTATACCAATCATTGAGAAATGACATTGTCCGCTAATACATTTGAGGAAAAGAGAACGAACGGTCAGTGAATTTGCGAAATGTTCGTCATATTGAGAAGTTTCTCTCTGCAGGGCCCAGTCCGCTGTTACTGTTCCCCACTGACGAGGAGATCAGACAGTTTGTTCTGGGAGATAACAACACGGGAGAGTACTTGACCATAGCATTAGGAGAAATGCATATCGGCGCTGTGGGCTTTGTAGTGGACGAGAAATTGGTTTACTGGACAGCAAACAAGACTATCAAACGAGCGCGGATACCAGGTATAACTCACGGTACATATCTGGTCGTGGAAATACTATACTAGGTGAAAGTACTATTTCTAAGCCAGGAAGAGTTGTGAAACTTGTGTAATTTCAATGTGTTGTTCCCAACTGATTCTTGTTGTTTTAAAAAAAGCTAAAACCGTTTGTCATTGGCTGCGTATATCTTTTCCAGAACTTGCGCACTGCTCTGCTACTTTTTTAGAGTCGTGACAAATTACTAAAATGATACATGGTCATGGAAAATTCATAGAATATTATTCCCAAAGTTTTTGTGAAACCTCTAAAATGTACCATTAAGAACTGTTTGACATTGAATCATGAAGAACGGTCTTCATTATACACGATAGTGGGACCGTACTGTATCTAGTTTGAATATCTAGGTTGTGTATACTCCCATTGTGCGTACCCTCCGCACTTGGGTCATACTAAGAGAAAGGAAGGGGGAGGGGGGGATCGCTCCATAATTTATGATATGGACCTCGTACTCGGTTGATAAGTTGTATTCTTGTCATGATTATAAACACTTAGTTCTACAGTTTCACAGGCCGCATGTTCCGTTTAATGTTTAGAGCAAACATTGCTGGAATTTCCTCTAAGAAAACATTAATATATAAAACAGCGTTCCCACGGGTATAGAGAAGTCATGGAATGCAATGTGCAGGGTTTGAGAGGCCATGGAACGTAAGATACTAACCTTAGGTTAGGGAAAAGTCATCGACTTTTATATTTTTTGCCATAGTTTCTCTATATAGGAATGTTACTGTCAGTTGGTGACTGTGAAGAGTACGGACAAGCGTGGTATATTTGGCGGTTATGATATACCCTGTTCATACACAGTAATTATATTTGCATTTTCAAAGTCAGAAATGAAACTGGGTCGTAAAAGAGTTATAAGAAAGTTATATAATTTCATTTCCACCGTCCTGTGTGAGCCACTGAATGCGTGGTGAAGACTCCAGACTGGGTTTTGTCTTGTGATCAGTATCTTACTGTTCAAACTGTGATTCAATCATCATCCAGTCATATTGCCCATTTCACTTTTCAGGACCAAAGAATGTAAAAATGAGAAAAAGGCGCGAGGCGAGAGATACTTCTGCAGTTGTTCAAGATCTTCAAATTCCCCTGGGGGAGCCCGAGGGGCTTGCGCTGGACTGGATTGGCAAGAATATTTACTGGACTGACTCGGGTAAAAATGTGATCGAAATGGCCCGGATGGACGGGCATTATCGGCATACTGTGGTGGGGCGTAACTTGATCAAACCTAAAGCGATTGTACTGGATCCTTATAGAGGGTAAGGTTTGGTTCTAACATTGTTTGCTTGGCTGGATTTAGAGTCAAGTTGACCTGGGTGCCAGAGGTTAGCTCTTGCAAGGTCAAAGTGCACCGAAATTGCCCAGAGCATGATCCTTTGGCGCGGTTAGGGTCTGGCGAGAGCTAGCTGACCTCTAGAATCCATGATGGGGTCTCGTATGCTTGTTTAGTCAAATAGCGTTACTTGGGTAATTTATTTTCTCATTCTGATATCCTCCAATAGAGTCTGAAGGAAGCTATTTCCAGATTGGCGATTGTGTTTTATCTCCTATCAAATATAAATGCGTAACAGAACTTTAGGGTAGGCCAGTTTCAAAGATTTTAAATGCTATATTTTCGTGGAATTGAAATTGAGGACAGTTTGATAAGGTTATTTGGCAAAATGTATCTTCGTCTTGTTCTTGACATTATTGAACCTCCAGTCCTGGAAGTTAGATTTTGTCTTTTAGAAAGATCGATTTTTTCTTTGAAGTTAATAATCAGCTATTTGGGCAAGAACAGCACAAAACAAAAAGGCTTTTAAAATTACAGAATACAGTAGCCATACGTGGGAATATGTGCAGCCGAACACGTTTCTGCTGTGTATTCAGGAAAGCCGAAGCTTCAGACACAGGTCAACGATAACGTGAGCATAAAACTTGTAATATTCGAACTTCCTTGACATTACTATCTATATCTTTGTACTATTGAAACTCCTTCATATGAAGGCGAATGCTTAATACAATGATTCAAGAAGGGAACAAGAAACCCGGATTGTTTCACAAGCTGTTGTCGTTGCTGTGACAGTACACGGACAGGAATCTAATGCTTGATAGGAGAGTCCGGGATTTGAGCCTTCGTCGAAGTGGCCTGACGTCGCCACCAGAGAGTAAGAAGTACACGGGCAACACTTCAGACAAGTTGCAGTTACTTTATTTCAGATTTTACAGAGATATTGATATGAATCGAAAATTCTCGCAGAAAGTCTCAAATTGCGTACACTCGCGCCCAGCCCTCCTGTAGTTTCTAATCGCTCCAAATTTCCTAGGTACATGTTCTGGACACAGGGAGGCTTTCAGCCTAAGATAGAAAGGGCCAATATGAATGGTGCGAATCGGGTTACTCTTGTGAGCACCAAGCTACAGTGGCCCACAGGACTGGCCATCGACTTTGTGACGGATCGTCTGTACTGGTGTGATACAAAGACCAAGAATATTGAATCAATTCGTCTCAATGGGACAGACAGAAAGGTTGTTTGGAGTACTCTTGATCATCCGTACTCCATAGACATCCAAGGCAATGACATTTACATGACCTCGAGGTACTCGGGAAAGTTGTATAAACTCAATAAATTTGGCCATGGAAGGCCTGTGGTACTGTTCAATGGCCTTGGCCGCCCGGTGGCTGTGAAGGTGCATCAAATACAGCAGCAAAGACGATTACCAGGTGTGTTATATAAGCGCTATATAAATGTTTAATTATTATTAGTAGTAGTAGTAGTAGTAGTAGTAGTAGTAGTAGTGGTAGTAGTAGTAGTAGTAGTAATAGTAGTAGTAGTAGTA
>JANUFV010091310.1:0-10501 GCA_024757865.1 Epizoanthus scotinus
TCCGCCTATCTACTGCCTGAGTTCCGCTTTTCAAAGAGGGCTTCTGCGCCCGTACGAGCCAGGAACTCAAAATACCAGGGTTCTTTGAGATATAATGATTAATGAAACTCTTAAATGTTTATAAACCGTCCCGCCCTCTTTGATCTAGCACACACAATTATCTGTCTCTCCCTAAATTGCATTGCATTGCATTGCATTGCACTGTATTGTATTGCATTGCATTGCATTGCATTGCATTGCATTGCATTGCATTGCATTGCATTGCATTGTATTGTATATTAAAGTAGATTGCATCCAACTAGTTCAGGCCCCAATTTAAGCCAGCTGACTAAATTGACCCTTATTACGTGGATAATGTCGGATCCAAAGGATTGTTGAATCCAGGGGTTCAGAATCGAGAATCCATGTTGTCCGTCATGAACTAAAGGTTGGAATCCAAAATCCACGTATGTTGTCTAAGCAATAGATTCTGTTACTTGGGACGAACCCAGTGCTTGCGTTATATATATATATAAACCGAGTGCGAGTGTTTCATGAAACACCGACAAACAGATGATTTTATACCTGATTTTCACGACTTCAATAAAGTCGCATCTATTTCAATACAACCCATACAAAGACTATAAATCTGATCCCAAAACAATAAAACGATCTTACAGCTTGGGCTGCCTGTGGTGTAACAAGTGGTATCATGATCCTAGCGCCAGATTGTGCAAACAACATGGCGGTTGTGAGCGCGCTGTGGAGCTTCTTGACTGCTGGAAATATTCTCCTTTCGCTGCTGTTTCTCCTGCTGTTACACTACCTGGTAGAGCTGTACGAGTTCAGGGGAATGCCTCCCGGCCCACGACTGTACAGTATTCCCTTTGTTGGCAACTTCCTGAGCTTCGATTCTGGCTCTGGTCCGAGTCTGCGTGAGACTACACAGAGGTAGATCAACCGAAAGTTTCTTATATTATACTGCAAGTGATTTGGCTTTATTGTAGTTTTTGTTATCTCATTCGTCTTTAGTTTATTACTCCGCTTGTTTATCAGTATATTATAATTATCCTTTGCCAGCTTTTGCTATAATTTGAGAAACGCCTTTTAAAAATTGAATTGAACATCAAATGCCACGTCTTAAAAAAATATTTCTCATAGCGTGATCTAGAACCACTTAGCTGTACGCGTAACGCGTTCCTTCGTTGCCATAACAAAAACAAGCAATGGATTTATTACCTCTTTGATTGAATCAAAAACATTTTGTGAGCGATCGTTAAGATGTTAAAATTTAAACGGTCAGCTATTAAACTTTCTCAGTTGTGTATAGTGTTGTAAGGGAAGCCTCGCATATCGGTTTTGCCCACGAGAAACGTCAGACCGACGTCCCGCAGAGACAAAGTGTAAGAAGGCGTACTCGCCTTCAGGCTTCACTCTAAAGCTCCAACAAACAGAAGAAAAAGCGATCAATGAACGCATGCCTACTGTGTTACTCTTAGCTAAGTGCTGCCGAGTTTGAAACCCCGCACAAAAACATTTCATTATTCAAAAAATTAATTATTTACCTAAAAACTTCTGATGTGAGCCCCAATTACCAAATAAAGTTTACAAAGACACATCAAAATTGAAAATTTAATAAGAACTCTCACCGTAAGGGGGTAATTATACACCGTAAATCCGCATCTTAGCTCAGTTTGAGCGTGTTCGACATTCTGAGCACAAGAAAAAGTTTCGTTTCATTTGGAGAACATCCGGGTAATTTTATCAATATAATGGACTTTGAATCATTATTCTCACATAGACTGATGCGTAGTGAGATGTGACATATTTATCCAAAATCGTGGACTTCGTTTGATATAATTTATACAGTTTCTAAGAAACAAATGTGACTGATTTGCCCAATATAAAACCATTTCAAATCAAACACTCGAATTTCCATTCTTGTTCTTATTGTGTTAAACTGAAACAACAGAATTGTAGTAATTTTGGCTTTTCCGATACACTGTGCCTTCTCTCATCGAGCATACGCATTTTAAAATATAGTTTGCCTCAAGTAATAAGAAATAGAAGTCATACTAGTAATTGTGTTTACACTTGTTACTCGATATCTTGTCACCTACTCAATAATAAATATATAAGAATCATGCGAATTGCGACATCTCATTGACCTTTGAAGCTCAACTCGCATACTCGCTGCATGCGGACGTAACACAACGTGACTGAATATTATAAACTGCGGGTTAGTCTTTTTTTCTAATTTCGACGAGATGCGAAAAATTATCCAAGATTTATAATGCATTATATTTTTTTACTAAACGCTTGGTACTAGTTTTAGAGAAGTTTACTAGTCCGCCACGGATTTTACTAGTGTTCGGACATTTAATTTGTTACATGATTAAATTGCTACCTAAATTGTCTAAAGAGTAAAGTATCTTTGCTTCGTCTAAAACTATAAGAATAGAAATATACTGTTTATTAATGGTGACGTGGCATGTGTTGCGTTGCCAATATACGCCTGCGAAAATACGGCCATGTTCACACTACACCACAGGTAGCCCATGCGCATTGTCAGTAGAGAAATATATTTTGTGTAACATTTGGTAGCCTCTAGTTTTACTTTCGATCGCTTTAAAACACACAAGTTGTAAAATATACTGGAAAGAAACTAACCTGGAACTCAAGAAGTTGTTTGATGTTTTTCTTTGGGTCAGAATTCAAAGCTCCCTAATTCACCCCACACAAATTTAAATGCTGCCTTCCTTAAGGTATCTCCCAAGGTCTTCTTTGCCACCCTCAGCATAATTAATAAATAAGCAAATCCCCGTCTAATTTGGCACTAGCGACGCCCGTTACATAACTTTAGCCTTAAACCCCCCACCCCCCTCCACCGATAAATGTCTCCACTGACCCCCTCTCAAATGAAACTGACCGTCTCGTACAATTTCCATGCACAACAAAATAGTTTACCAAAAATATAAGATTTCATTCACAAAAGCACGGTACTCAATATCAGAATCTTGTCAAATTAGTGAGCTTATAGGAGATGGCAAGAAAGTAAGCCTAGTTTGTATATTGTTCAATTTTTAGTATAATGCGATGCTTGCGATAGAACATTAGTGAACTTTGGACACCAGAACGGTAACGTCGACGACAATGGCAACGAACAAGAGGCTTAATTACAGAATATAATAAACTGAACGCTGGATTACACTAAGTTAACTAATTAAAACTAAACACTGTCGTCTTCAGAATTACAACTTGAAAACCCCAAGATTTGCGTTTTGTAGATAACATTAATGTCAAAATACACTTCTTCACAGCTATTTAAAACAAATGGAAAATGCACAAATGAAAAAAGATAAAAAAATGGAGTTTGAAGAGCCGTCCGCGTCCACGTGACCATCTCTCGGAACGAGCACGTGTTCATTAACGCCTCCAACAGAGTTACGGAATCATGAAGAGACTGTGTTACCTAGATTTGTTGTACCTACATTATTACTGGTTTGAGTAAAGCCCTACTGGAGTCGATTTTAGCATGTTGATCATTTAAAGTAGCTATTATTGCTAAGGAAAAACTGTCCGTTGTATTTATTGTCGCTGTGAGGAAGTTTTGAATACTGTAACGCGATCAACACTTGACTAACATCATCTCGCTATGCTATACGCATGATCATCTAAAGATAAAGCAGGAAATCTCTATATAACTAAATATGTTTCCTTGTATTTCTAGCTTGATGAACAAGTATGGCAAAGGGAGAGTTTTAAGGTAGTAATTGCCGCCGATGTCGACAGTGTGAAGGAAGTGTTGGTTAAGAGATCAGCAGATTATGCCGGAAGAGCTTCATTTCATACGTTTAACATCATTTCAATGGGTAAGTCATAATTATCGACAATAAAAATAATGATCAAGGTGACAATAGCGATAAGTATAAGAATAAAGTCAAACACAAAGGCAAGGATAAGTATAGCGATAACACTGATACTAGCAACTGCATTGGTAGCAACAACAAGCAGTGATAATGGTAATGGTAATGGCAACAGCGACAGCAGCATGTTTCAATTCTTACGCCTCGATAAACGGATATACCGTATTTACAAGTAGCAATATATCTTATTGGAACAATGATCATCGTTTCATCCATACTAGCTGATGTTTCGTGGCTTAAAAGAACGCTACGAACAAAGTGATTTCTGGTCTAAATGGGAAATAAGCTGTGGAATTCATCTTTGGTCCTCATTTAACTGGTATCGTTGACTTCCAAAGGGCTGAAGCCTACTGTCTTAAAGTTCCATTCTTACTATAACAGGCTGCGATATATTTATAACATCCGTTCCGATGTCTGATTTAAGCGCCTCACTCGGAATAATTGATTGGCCGATAGTTTTGGACAATTTCGAAAGCCCCTCTTCTTTTTGTGAGAATGTAACTTTAAGAAGGAGACACTGCATAATTACGATTTACTGAAAATCTAATTACTGCTGTTGTTAATTTCTGTTCTGTTAGGTGGTAAGAACATTGCAACTGGTAACTATGGAACTGCGTGGAAACTTCACCGCAAGTTGTTCGTAACAGCGCTGAGGCAGTACCTGAAGGACAACGTGCTCATTGAAAGAAGAATAACAGAACAAGCAAACCGTATTCTTCATTACATCGATGAACAGAAAGGTAAACCGTTTGACCCAGCTAACATCCTCGCCTCAAGTGTAGCAAATGTGATCTGTGCTATAACATTCGGAGACAGATTTAATTCGTCTCACCCTGATTTTGATGAACTTCTTCATTTGGTCGAGAGCATTTTCTGTAATGAGGATATTAATACAATTACTGCATTTTGGGACTTTTTCCCATGGGCCAAATTTCTTCCAATCGGGATGTACAAGTCTGTAAAAGAGATAATGACTGGAGTGCGAGTTATATTACGTAAACAGCTGAGCGAAGGCGAAAACGCGTATAAGCCAAACGAACCAATCAGTGACCTCATAGCTTCTCTGATCAAGGCCCGGTATGAAGCAGAGGTTGATGAAACAGATCAAAAAGAAGCACTGCTGTCGGAAGATCACCTGGTTGGTTCGATCCAGGATACGTATGCTGCAGGATATGAGACAACTAGCACGACCCTACGATGGGCCCTTGCCTACCTGACCAGCTACCCCGAGTACCAAACCAAGGTTCAACAAGAGCTGGATGACGTTGTGGGTTGCGACAGGTTTCCACGTCTTGATGATCGCCCCCATCTGCCGCTTCTCCAGGCTGTCATAATGGAGGTACAACGTTTGGGAAACATATTGGATACTACTATCCCGCACTATACGTTGACAGACACCACGCTCTGCGGCTATCGCGTTCCCAAGGATACAGTGGTGTTGGCAAATCTAGAGGCTGTTCATCTTGACCCAGAATGTTGGGAATATCCGAAATATTTTAAACCCTTCCGCCACATCGACGCTGATGGAAAGCTGATTACCAGTCAGGGAAACTGGCTGCCATTCTCAGCTGGTCGCAGAGTTTGTGCTGGAGAATCCTTGGCTAAAGTTGAGCTGTTCATGTTCCTGGGCATCTTGTTGCAGCACTACACGTTTGTCCCAGAGGAAGGGAAGGAGCCACCGAGCTTGAAAGGATCAATTGGGTTGCTAGTCAAGAGGCCACGACCATATACAGTAGCTGCCATAAAACGTTTCTGAATAGATTGCCGCGGAGTCTGGTTTTACGAAATCATTTTCCTTCAGGATACGTACTATCGTTTTTAGTTTTTACATCGGGAAACTGTCAATAAAATATCGATGTAAGCGTGTCGAAATAGAAATTTTCCAGGAGTTAGGAATCATGACTAAGTAAGTAGCTTCCATTGTAGTAAAACGTAGTTACATTCAATGTCTGTCATGAACTAGGGAGACAGCTAGAGTATATAGTTGTTGACTGGTGTTCTGCCGAAGATGAATATCCTTGTTTATCTGAGGAAACATTATTTCCGAGCGTAAACAAAAACTCATCTTCAACAGAAAAACCCATCAACAATGATTTTGTTATATCGCAATTGAAATAATGCTAAAGTATCTAGCTATGTAACATAAGTATTTGTTTCCGGAAATAAATAATATCGATTATCCTGTTTAACCAATCACAACGTGCGTACTAAATACTAATAGAGGGTTTTTACACCAAGTGTCCTAGATAAAATACTATAATAGCGCAATAGTTTAAACGTTCTGTACAGAACAAGTAAACAATAATATATAAATCACCGAAATATTGGAAGAATTGGTTACTTCGTAGCCGAGCTATCAGGCAAACAATATTTGAACCATTTACTGTAATTGGTATATGTGACGGCCATCTTGGTGTACCAAAGTGATAAACCAAGATGGCGGACAAAAATGTATTCTACAAATAAAGCTGTTACTTTCAATTGGGTTGATTTAAACACCTTTAGTTATGACTTTTAAAGGTTTATTAAAATATAAAGTGTTTCATTTGGTTAAATATATGGAATTTTACGACAATTAAGGACTATATGCTGAGTGAGACTGTCATAAAATTCAAAATACTACAACTCAAAATATAATTACCGTATCGACGTTAAACTTTCCAAGAATGCTTTCGATGCCGATATCTGAAACATTTTAAAAGAACAGCTTTACAGGTATTTTAGTATAGATTTTAGAGTATTGATGAGGTCCCGTGAAAACCCTCTATTGAACGATATATGAGGGGAATAATTGTTTTAGTATATATACCTAACCAGTGAATAGCCATAGACATGGAAATCTATATTTCCTGTTCTATTCTCATATAAACCTGAGAAAATACATCCGACACGGCAGTGAAACGGGACGCCATTTTGTCTTGTTCATGCAGGAATGGCCGGAGGTGAATATCACTAGATATCCGTATCCTGATTAACCAATCAGAGCGCGCGAAAAGCACTATTCGTTGTTTTGGAGCTCACTTATTAATGTTTTTTATTTCTATGCGTGTATTTTTAGATAGTTATGTATATGAATGTATTTCTAGATAGTTTCAATAGAATATAAGACACCTTGTGGATTTTATTGAATAAACCATTATTATTATTACTATTAACATAGAAATAAAGAAACAAACCCACTGTGTCATTTATTTTGCATCACATTTGTCCGAAAAATATTGTTTATATGCCCTGAATGAGACTCGAATTTCACCACCGGGATTCACAATGCTGACAAGCTCAGCCGTGAGGATCTCTGGGCCCAAGTTTACTTCTCTCGAGTGTGTATCTGACCTCTATAAACCTTAAACAAAGCTTGCCAGACGAATTAAAGGTTTCGAGGTCCAGCAAGGTTCCTACAAACATAGAAATATGGAAACAAAGTCACACTATGTCATTTTCCTTACAAATTCGTCCGAAAAATATAAGTTATATGCCCAAATGAGACTCGAACTGACGACTCCTAGATACTAGTCCTTACTGGACCTCCAAAACTTTAATTCCTCTTTAAAGTTTATAGAATCGAATACGGGTCAACCTCTGTTAAAACGACGTATTTACCAACTGAGCTAACCGGTCGATTCGAGGTCATTTGGGTGCAATCTATGTAGAAAAGAGACTGGTAAAGAATTTAACTATATATATACATTAAAATTTTAGGAGGCTTGTCAAGAATCGGCCGGTTAGCTCAGTTAGTAAGTAAGTGGTGTCGAAAGCGGTTGACCAGTTTTTTATTCTCAGTGTCACCACTCTTTTTTTCTTTTCTTCCCGTCTTAAACCTGTTAATTTTTTTCTTAGTTTTAGTTTTTTCTTTTTTTAAAGTAATTCTCACTTAAATGTTGGCTTTTTGTAGCTACTGTGAACTCTGTCTAGTGGATTGAACTGTAGCAGTAAGCGCCGGCTAGCTCCTGTCAGTACCACTTAAGCGGTCCAAGTCTAGATCTCATGCAATTCCCTACATGTACATAGGACCGGAGGTCACACACACACACACACACACACACACACACACACACACACACACACACACAAACGCATATCATAACGATATGCGCAGGTCCAACGAAGTTGACAGTGGGGGTATGGGGATGTTAAAGTGCCACTACGATGAACATCGACTTTCTTATTTCGCATATTTTTTTTAGCGAATCGTATTAATAAAGGTCTTATTAAGATTATCTAGCAATTAGATACTTAAGAAAAGTCTCGAGCCGCGTGTATCGTAGCCTTGAAGTCGTGGATATTACACTCGAATTCGTAACCAAAAATGCTAAAATGGAGCATGCGAATTTTGTCCGACATGCCAGCGGTATCGACATCTTCGCAAGGTTGATACGTCACACACTCAACGTACGAAAAAAGCCACTAGTAAATCACTGAAAAAACACTAAACTATTATGGCTAATAACACTAACAGTCGAAAAAAGCTGAAAAATGCGTAGGAAAAACTGAAGAGATTGAGTGAGATTGTATCTCTATGTCTTGAGTGTGTGACGTAAATTTTTCGACTGAGAACTTCCGCATCCGGTTGAATATATTATCTCCATGTATGGACCCATTTCGGATCCATATGAATAAATTTTCATGCATTTGAATATATTATCATGGGACGATTTGGTTACGCATTGAAACAAAACTCCGACAAATGATTAATGAACCCTTCTACTTTATTATGCAAAAAACTCGCTACTCGGGATTTTGTCGTAGTGGCACTTTAAGGGGGAGGGGAGGGGGAGGGGGTTCAACGGTTTTCAGTTTCCTGCAGGTATTCGAGGTAGATATAAAATTAGGTTTCAGTATGAAGAGCAAAGGTTTCATTAGGGAGCCACCCACAAAATGCTATTTCAAAATGTAAACCCCTCATTGTCCCCCACGTCATCAATTATTCTCCTATGTACTTTCCAAATCCGTACTAAAATGAGATTAAAATAGTATGGGACCCGTGCACCCAACAAAATATCGACAAGATCGAAATGGTACAACGAAGAGCGGCCCGCTACACCCTGGACCGCTATCAAAAGACTGACAGCGTCACGGACATGCTCGAGAAATTAAACTGGGACAAGCTTGCAATTAGAAGGAAAAAATCAAGGCTGGCAATGCTGTACAAAATCCACAAGGGGCTGGTAGATACAAACTGCGATAAGTATCTAGAGCCCGTGCATCGCCCTAGTAGGCACTGGCACAGGCTCGCTTACAGAGTGCCCCCATCCATGGCAAATTACCACCTAATGTCATACTTCCCAAGAACAATACGTGACTGGAACAGCCTCCCACCTGCAGTAGTTGAGGAAAAGTCTGCCTTCTGTTTTCGAAAACAACTAGATGATTTTTTCTAAAAGACCTAAAACTGACAACTGACCTTTCTGTATTTTTATTTATTTATTTATCTAATTTTTTTTTTGTTTGTTTGTGTTTTTCATTACATTATTTAATGCTGACCGCTGACCAACTTGTAAAAATCGTCTTTTGAGACGGAGAACAAGTATATGGTAAATAAATACTTGAACAAGGAAATATCCGTGAGAGAATATCTGAAAATCTCTACTGAATATCTCTTAGTGGCTTTGGCAATAATTCAAAAATTGAAAAATGCAAGGCTGATCGGATGGCTCAAAATGTGTTTTATGTTGAACAATATTTCTTTTCGGCAAAACAAATCTTCATCAGGGTTATACTTTTTGGAGTACCATTGTATTGCCAGTTAATCAAAACTCGATGTCTGAAAAAGACTTTCTGTAATGTTTTATAAGGTCAGTCTCTTACATTATTGCTTACACGAAGTACGTACCTGTCAAATATCAAAATTAGGTCGCTGACCGTCACTGGTCGCGGCTCAGGATAACAATGCCATGTCAACATGCAAGAAGTATATTTATAAATACAGAATATTTATTGAGAAAATGGGGCGATTGAGAAGCCGAGAAAATGTCGACTAAATAATCAAACATCTGATAATCCAACATTATCATCTGGTCTGGTATGTTGCATACACAGACAGAACAATGGCTGACCATTTGTCCATTCCTGGTCCATGATACGAGAGTAATTAGAGTATCGTAGTCGTAGAGTCCTACTCCGGAATTGAAGCGGGAAGTTTCGGGAAAGACTGTTTGGAAGTTTAAGTTCAGGCTAACAAAGCCGAACAAACATTTGGAAACGTGTGGATTCATCCGAATTTCTGTTAGTATAGGATTCAAAATCCTAGATTCAAACTTGGAGTGATGGAATGGAAGTGCGATGCATGCAACATGAAATTTCAGACGTCGACTCTGTACGACACTCACAAGCGCAAGTTCTGTGTCGATACCATCAACACTCCAGGTCACACGAGCAGGCGATTCACAGTAGATGAATCAGACAAAAGTGCAAATGGAGACAGGAGGAAAGGTCTTTCATCCCCAGTCAGAGTAAAAACAGTAAGTGCATATTCATATTGCAGTGTCTGAATCCCTCCCCCCCTCCCCCTAGCTCCCTGTCTTTGTATAGGAAATACCACCATTCGAGAAGAATTAATGAAAAATACCACGAGTATTTGATGAAAGTGTCAGTAATAC
>JANUFV010091531.1:0-10498 GCA_024757865.1 Epizoanthus scotinus
TTGGGCCATAAAAGGAAGGAAAAAACTCGGTCCATAACTTACCGTACGGACCTCGCACTCGGCTAATAAGAGGTATAGATTCATCTGATTTGTAATTACTTATTTATTATTCATACATTTATAATACTTGCATTTATTTGTAAATATTTGAGTGTAAATATAATTTGAATTAAATTTAAGTTTAATAAGTTCAATTTTGGGACACTCTAAAATACTCAAGAACTATGAGGTGCTTTATTGCATATTTTTAGAACATTTCGGAGATATATATTATATATATGATTTACTGGAATCTCTCAGACACAGTTTGTTGCTCATATGACAGTGTTTGTTTATATTTTGACTGGTACCCATACAATTGTCAAAATTGAAACCATCTCATAGCTTGCGCTCAACTCGCACCTGTGTGTTCATTTTGTAATATATTTCAATGTTCAAATTTCCTGTATATTAAATAAGTTAATATTATATTGGGATATTGGTTTACAAGCGAGTAAAAAGCATTTGGCTCTTGCAGCTAGTTGCATCATCTTGTAGCACTGACAAGCAGCGTGCATAAATCAGTAACCATATATTATTTATAAATGTATATATGCACTGTAGAATTTCAGTATTTTGTATGTACTAGTGCTTTTGCTAAGGATACAGTACATGTACTACTATTTTCAAAATACTACAATACGACGTCATATGCACGCAACTAATACAAAATACAGCCAGCATATTTAAGTTAGTAAACATATGCTCTGCGTCACTTCTCTTTCGAATTATGAATGTATACAAAATGTTTCTTAAAGCTTTAGTCGACTAAATAGACTTATCGAGACTAGTAAGAGTGATCGTGAACAAGTGTAACAGCTATTGCTCGAAAGGTCCTTCAATCAATCAAGTTTCACACGAGCGTAATGTATTTGAGATTCTAGAAATTCAATAAATTCTCGTTCCTTTTAGAAAGTTCTAAGTTATAAAAGTCGAGACGTTACTAGACATTTATTATACTAATACAGTAATACTAATAGTCATTAAACACCAAAAGCAGATATTACATTTACAGTAACAGTGAGAGCTTTGAACACCAAATGCAAATAAATAGACGCAAAAACCTCACTTACCCGTTACCGTTCCACGGCTCTTCGCATCCAGTATGTCTTAGAATTGTGTTTGCAGCGCCAATATTAGGGTCAGACCATCACATGATCATCTTCCCAGTTTGCAAATATGATGACACGTCTAATTTCTGGGTTCGATTCAGTAAACAGTAGTCAGCAAAAAGACTTCCGGTTCTAGAAATCAAATGAAATATAAAATTTAACTACAAATACGCTGACAGTGACACAGTCGAGTTTTTGGAACACCAGAACACCCAAACACTGTGGTTCGGAGATATTCTGTGTTGGCTTGTGCTGTTTCAACTGATTTCAAAGACAAATCCCCTCAAGCGTTGTTGGTTTTCATTCTTGCATCAGCCGCCATTTTCTTGCATGAGAGCATACGTTACTACTAGAACCCAGTCTAATCTACCCCATACCGGCCGCGAGAGAATGATGACTTTGCGAAAAGAAGAATTTTATCATGTTTTCAATATCAGCAAATGGTAGTAGGCCAAAACGGAAAGCATTTCGTTTCTCTTACTGTTGTACAAACATTATCGAATTACTATATAACAACTAAAAGATAGGTTAGTTTTGCTACTAATTAATATGTCGCCTCTTCCGAAGTACTGGACCATATACATGTGTATCGGACCCTATAGCTACACCTTTTTTATTGTTTCATAAGAACAATTTAAGAACAATAGAGGCTCGGATTCAAACGCGAATGTAAGTATTTATTGAAGTTCTTTACACAGCAAATTACATAACTCATCCATATTGAGCTTAAAAACCTACAGGTGTCTGTAACAAGGGAGGCCAGGGAAGGGTTTTACGCCCTGTCGATACACTGGGCCAACGACATACAAGGGAGGCCAGGGAAGGGTTTCCCGCCCTGTCGATACACATGGGCCAATTATCAACGACATACGTGTACTCAGCAACTTTTTCGAGCGATTACGAAAGCAATTGCACATCCACAAAAGATACTGGCTTCTGATTACTGTTGTTCTCCGTGTAATCTTTCATAATAGCACATGTGCTATGTCTCTAGTCATGTCAGGAACAAAACCTTTACAGTCATGAAACATGCAAGTTGTAAGCTCAACAGGATAACACGAAATGATAAAATAGTTGTATATTGTGAAAACAAAGTGTCTAAATACAAGAAACACTATTTTGATAGCGAATGTATTTATCTTATTTAATGTCTAGCCTGGACCAAAATTAAATTGAGAGTTTGTAATCCGTTTTAATCTTCCTCAATTTTAACCATCCACGCTCATTTACGACTTATCATGATCCTACTTATGTTTTTCTACTACAGTAACATGTTATTCTTCGATTTCCTTTGATTTGTGGCGAATTTCGTACATCACAAAAATGCTTTGAATAGCCGTGACACAGCGCACACCAATTGGCACTGTCATCCGGGAACTTTGCTAGACGAAAACATCTCACCATCACCAAACTAGTGTATCGTAGGTGCGCTCATATGAAAAGGAAACACTACCGTTTTTTCTCAAAGAATTAATAATTTTGTTAGTTTTAAAAAAATGTACAGCAATTTGTTTTGAATGCCGGATAGTTTATATGTAATAAATGTATTATTCATACGACAGTTACAACGACCGGTTTTCGCATGAATTCTAAATTAAATGTCAACTTTCCGAGTTGGACGCTTGTAGAAACGCATTATTGTTGACTTTGTTTTATATATATACTCGAATAAACGACTACTCTCCAATAACCGACTGTCTAGCACAGATCTATGTAGCCAATGTAACAATGAATGAATGAATGCATGAATGAATGAGTTTATTAATTCCCCAATGGGATCTTCATAGTCAATTTACAATGATTTTTCAATAAATAAATGAATATATATTCGACTGCGTATGTACATAATATTTACATATTTAAATAAAAACAGCTTTATCTACAACATTTACGTAGCAACTTTCATTTCAATTTTCTACCCTTGGTTTGGTTTCCCAGATTTGGAAAATACAACCATCTGGGCAGAGCTGATGCACGATGGCAAATAATACATTTATGTCCTATCATGGGTCCCATCCTGGGGATCTCATATGTCCTATCATGGGTCCCATCCTGGGGATCTCATATGTCCTATCATGGGTCCCATCCTGGGGATCTCATATGTCCTATCAAGGGTCCCATCCTAGGGACCATCGAGTCCCTTGAAATACACGACCGATTTGTTTTGCGCTATCATTTCACTTTCTTATTAAAATAGTCACTGGATGTCGTGTTAGAGATGGGTGGTCAAAATGGGGTTGGATCTGGGACAGTATCATGCACTGTAAGCTGTGTCTTCGGCACTAGTGTGTCTTCGCCTACTTCGTGTCCTCACAGAACCTAGCATAAGCAACGTGAAAGCGGGGCGGAATAACAACACTGAAGACTGGTGTACAATGGCGATAAACGCATCAGCTGATGAAGCGGAAGAAAGTTATGTTCTCCAATAAACCAGAACGACGGTTTACAACTTGCTTCTACACGTTTTCCGTCGCTCTCGAACGTCTGTGTCCGAGAGCCTAGAAAGAACTCCAAGGTTGGCTCGCGGCGTTCCGTGCACGTCTTCTCGGTTGACCTTGCGCAGCACGCGACAGAAGCTCGTCGATAGAATCAAAAGCAGAGACGTAGGAAAACGGAAACATGCCGTTCCTTCCCCCTCTGCTTTCGTCAGCTTTCGTTTGTGCTTGAAGTGCCATGCAAGGCCACTACATTCAGTTGCTATATAATAATACGTCATCCACAGTACATAGTACATCATCGACAATAGGTACGTACGTCATCCAGGGCAGATATCTACGTCATCCACAGTGAAAACATACGTCATCCACAGCATATACCCACATCATCCAGGCTAGATACATCACGTTTTATTCAGGAATAAGAGAATACTGAGAAGAACTGTTGTCCGAGCCTAAGAGTTGTGAAGTCGAGTCTCCTTTCTGTACTGACGAGGACATAGCTATTAGACTCTCGGGTCTCCTGAGGGGCGCTAGCGCTGGCAATGAACTGTGGGATACTGCAACCCAGAAAGGCTGAGCGGAGCTCCGTGCTCCCTTGTTCTTCATCCGGGGAGTCATGGGCATGTCCTTGGGAAGACAGTACTCTCTGGTTTCCTGTTGATGACAGTGACAGTCACTACTAACGCATCATTGTAAACCCGGAAGGGGTGGGTCGGGTTCAACAGGAAAGAATTGGGCTCGAAACATATTGTTAAAAAGATACTCGAATTCGTGCGAGTGGAAACACATGACTATACTGAAATATTCTCCTCAGACAGTTCAGTTATAGGGCCCACGATTCGCTTGCAATAACAACTACCTACCGGTATGTGTAACGCCTGAAATGGTGAACAATTGTTCCCAAGTCCTCCCCCTGTAGTAAGCATTGCGGTGTCCACTTGCCCAACGTGGTGTCGTCGGGACTGCCTTGTTTTCATTCGCCGTTTGAAATCCATGTTGTAGTTATGCCCAAGTATTGACTGCAATAGAAACATTAAGCATTATCTCTTCGGTTACCATGTTAAGACAATTAGTACAATACGGAAAAGCCATCAATCATGGCTCCCAAATCAAATCCTTTCCACTCATCAAATTGAAGATAGACGTATTCAGATATTCATGAGAGTAAATCATCCTGAAATGACTCGTTAGTCTAACTTCACGACCATCAAGCTTTCTCACTTTTCCTAAACTGATAATCTAAGGCCAAATTAATAATACGTCTATCGTGGTCGTACTAACCCACTCTGTTGCCATAGCACCCTTATTTTGACAGACAGTTTTTCAGAAATTATAACCCCAAAAAATTTAAATGTTCTATAATGTTGTTGTTTTTCCTCATAAATTTTAATTTCTAATTACTAAAACTCTATTGCAACATTAGTTAAGGCGATTTTCTGACGTTAACAGAAAATCAAGATGGCGGCTGCAAAATTCAAGATGGCTGAAATACCTTTTTTTAAATCAATTGCGGTATGAAAAGAAGAGGGATGTGATTCGGTCCCCCCGGTCTGTTTAAGTATAAAGTTGGTCTGTTAAACAAATGCAGAGTGTTGTTGAAAGTACATGTACTAACCCAGGAGTCTGCGGTCTTCGACCTTTCCAGCACCAGACTGGTCATAGACCTGTAGTATTCCGATGATCTCCACGAGTACGGGTCATCTTCATCTTCGCATGGCTTGCCTGTGCCGTCTTTTACCGTGCTTGGTCTCCCAGTGGTGATAGTAGGCAGGAAACTTTCCGCCTTTGATGCATTCGAATTGTCTGCGGTCGGAGAGCTGAGGAGCAACGAATCAGCAATGTAAATATGTGTAATTAATGTAAGGGATTTCCTACTGTAAGATTGCTTGTAATTTTCAGTTGATATATTTGATTGTTGTAAATTGGTCCTGTCAACAAGAGGTTGGGGAAGAGGGCTGTCAAAATACCTAATAGCGAAAGATTTCTTGCAAGATTTTGACAGCTTTCTGGACTTAAATTTAGCTATAGAGAACGTTACCCCTAAAACGAGCAAGCACCCGAAGTGTTGATTGGCGCCCTAACGACATTACCTCAATCAGCGAGACTTATATTACTGAAATCTAGGAGTTAATTTCACCATCGCCAACAATGCCTTTCGGAGTTTATCCTCAGCCCTTTCCTCTCCCTAGCGAAAGGACTTCACACGTGCGGAGGCACTACAAATTTAAAGTACTTGAATGCACAAAACACTTTATAAATGCAGTCTACAGTGCCATGTTATAACGGACTGGTATAGAACAGGTAACAAACCTCTTTTCATCCACAGTTACTTGAGAGTTGTCATTTGGCTGTGGTGATTCGCTGCCGCGGGGCGTCTCGGAAAGGTTCAAAGATGGTGTAGCAGGGGTAGGGGCCGAGGGAGTCTTGTTCTCCCTTTCCGCCAATGGACTGGGACTGACAGAATTGCCTGCGAGTATCACAACAAGTTGCACAATAAGTGAGTTGGTAAACCACAAGTGTATTGGACTTTCACGACTTTGACGCAGTGCTCGAAACGTGATAATATAATAATAAATAAATGGTATTTATAGTGCCTTTTCTAAAATAATTCAAAGACGTGATGCGTACAACAACTGATCGCCCTGTGAATATTACAAAGAACTTACTTTGCTCTTGATGAAGGCCTTCGTCCCACTTTACCCTGAAAATACAAACGATATCTGATGCTCAGCAAATTTGATGAATATGTTTTCGATCTCTACTCAAATATGATAGCAACTCTGCTTTAAAATGAATTTGCTGTGTAAGGAAAGATAAGTTGCTAAAACACAAATGAATGTGAAATAATTGGTACAGAAAACCTTGCTACAATCCATCGTAATCCCCTTCGTGAATTGCAGGCGCTCCGTACAAGTTGAAACGTGTCCAATTAATTCTCAGTTTGGAATGTACATGAATGTATTAGAAACTGATGATGCAACACAGTCAGAGATCCGGCTGGTTGGCCCAGCCACGTAATGATTAGATTGAATTTCACTTGTTATAAATGCACTGTACACAAGTTAAAGTGAAAAACTAAGAAATCAATTAGTTTAGTAGACGTTTGCAATGCTGTTTACACTGATCTACAAAGCTGAGTCGTATGTTCACTTTTTACTTACCCCACCTGTCTGAATGTGCTAGGATCATCGAGATGCCACAGGTCTTGCTAAAATAACATAAAACACAAATACATTTAGACATGGTTGACGAGAATCGCAACTTATTATGTACGCATCAAGATATTTACATCTGCTACACAAGCAGGTTGCCTTCTGAACATCATCTCAACTGTACATCTGATCAGTTTGGTGGGTGAGGAGGGAAAGGTGCAGAATTAGAACTGCCGCCGCTATCGTTTCAGTTGTGCAACATGTCCACCTAGTCAGATAATATTACAAAATACACTACTGTAGCGGATGGGGTGGGGCACCTTAACAGAGAGACGAAGTTCAACATTTAATGACTGAGATGGAGGGGAAGGATAACAATACGTATTAGAAATAAAGAAAAGTAGTACCACATCTGTTATGTATCAGTACTACGTACCATGCCTTACGAAAGAGATATAATTGGTAAACTGGCCAATATACAGTACCTGTCCAAACATGCTGATATAATCTGCATCAGTGGTCCACAGCCGAGCTGTGTTGTCTAGTGAAGCAGAGAGCACATACGCATGCTCACTGTACGTTATATACTCCACGCTGACCACAACGTCCGTGTGCGCGTGCCAAGTTATCAGTTGGGGCGGAGTACCCTCTGGGTTGATATCATTGTCCCCACTGCCCCCTCCCTGGGTCTTGGACCAGAGCTAAACATAAACACACGTATAGCAGTTAGCAAGAATTGCATTGAACAGAACTGATATCACCATCCCAACCCCTACGTGCTGAGTTTTGGACCTGAGATAAGCACAAGCATACATAGCAGTCAGCAAGGATTGCATTGAACAGAACTGATATCATCATCCCAACCCCTACGTGCTGGGTTTTGGACCTGAGATAAGCACAAGCATACATAGCAGTCAACAAGGATTGCACTAAACAGACCTGATATTCCCATCCCCGTCCCCCAAGTACTGGGGTTTGGACCAAAGCTAAAAACACAAAACATACATAACAGTTAGCCAGGATTGAACTGGACAATACATGGTTAAAGACGGGGGTGGTAGGCAGTAGTGAGAAGTTTACGGTCATTTTATGATGTTCTTTTCGTCAGGTAATCAGCCGGCTACTTTAGAATATAGTTGTATCAGTAGCATGCACTAGTAGACACACAATGAACGCATACAGGATTTCTCACTGGAAATATTGTAACCAAGAGTATTCTTATGTTGGTGTTGAGGGGCATGCCAAGGGCTCGAAGCCGACCTGATTGAAGCCATTCTATTAACAGTCCTACCTGGGCTATAACAGCGGCTTCTGTCCTTGATATGCAGTAATTACTGATGTCCCACAATGCAATGTGACCCTTAGAGTCGCCAGTAACAAGCACATTGTCATCGCTATCTGTGGCAAGTGCTAGCACCGTGCTGTCTTCCTCACTGGCGGCGTAAAAACTCCCTGAAATACAGAAAATAGAATGATATTGGTCATTCGTGTTATTCGTTACAATTTCTATGTACTGAGGCTTGTCAAACAAATTCTTCACAGCCAAAATGGAGTCAAGAAGAACTGGGTTGACCCTTTAATATATAGGTGACTAAAAGAACGAAGAGCTACAACCATGGTTCATACACCTTCACAATCTTAAAAATCCAGGGTTTTCCAGGGCTTTTTCCTGGCTTTTCCAGGGCTTTTTCCTGGGTTTTCCAGGGCTTTTTGAATGTGCATGCAGACCAAATAAAGCTGCACGTGGTCACCATGATGTAATTATTGCATCATTCTCGTACCCAATTCCCCAAAGGCAAACGGAATAATGCCATTGCAGTACGAACATGCGCAGCTTTCGTGTGCTCGTAGAGAAGACATATACTATCGTACAAATCAACAGAAAGTCGAATTATTTTGAGAGTGTAGATAATTTAATTCAGTTTTCTATAGTTTCCCAGGGCTCAGTCTAAAATTCCAGGGTTTTCCAGGGCCCGTACGATCCCTGTACAACTACTATGATTATTACTGACTTCGCTGTACTTGGCTGACTTCGCTGTATGTTAGAATAATTGTCGCTAACGGTTACTAGTAGAAATGTGCCGTGTTCAATTCCAAATGGACGAATTTGATTGGTTCTTTGATCGTTTACTATTTATAATAATAATAATAATAATTGCTTTAGCATAAATTTCTTGAAAATAATTGCCGATTATATGATCAAATCGGTTGATCAGAACAATGTAATTTACCACGTTTTAAAATGGTCTGCACGAGCTGATGTAAGAACTAAAGTTTGTGTTCCCTTCGCTGAAGCATCGATGTTATCAAAAACTACAGATTAATCAAGTTTCTAGGTAGCCAAAAATCTAAAAACAAACCAGCCTGAAAACTGTTTGATCATATGGCTATCAAGGAAATTCAGAACATTTTGAATACATATCCACGGCTCAATTCACCGACCTTGTGACCTGTCCAACGTCTTTGCGATATTAAACTTCGGTTGCAACTGACTGACACTCGTATAAACGCCACTCTCTGTACATATTCTGTCCATAAATTATATCTACCCTGGTTCCCATTATATAAAACGAAGTTTATGGTATTCCTTAAATACTTTGTTTAGGATAATCAGGTTTTCTTCATACAATTTGTACAAATGCGATGAAAACAATCGGCGAAATGTCTGTTTGCCATTTTGATTTTTACTCACTAGACTTTGTATTAGCGGCTGCGTCTGACCGCGTGGGAATGGAGATGTTCATCTATCACAAATAGATAGCGAGTAGATTAGCCAATCAGATTGTAGCCTTCTCAATAGAACACGAGTAGATTTATACTAATAGACGATAGTCTACGATTGCAGACAGTCTTTGGCGCGGTTTTAAGTAAGCACAATTAACTTTGTTTCAGAAATAAAATATATATTTGTATCGTAATCATTGTAACTTTTGTGCGAACAAAACAATTATACAACTCACTTTCGTTTCGTGGATTAATCACTTACATAAAACTCAAGTTCGTTGTATAACTGTTAAGTACAAATGTCCAGTGAGCTGCGTCCTTTAAGAACCACACTTACCCAGGGGCCTGTTCATGCCATATGTGCTCCAAAACTCCAGCTTGCCCCCCTGCGACGAAATCAAAATGGCGCTCTCCTGAGATTTCCATTGTGCCCGTGTTGTCAGAAAAAAAACGTTGTCAACAGGCACCGGTTTTTCCTTCTCCGCGTGTAGATTGACAGGCCTGACAGAATTAGCAACAATTCTTAATTACTAAAAGTGACAGTTTTCTATAGTTAATCTAAAACAAAATCTTCATATATGTGCGTACTCACTCACACAAACTGACACTTACCCACACCCACCAGCATTCAAATGCACACAAACACACTACACATGCACACATACACACACACACACACACACACACACACACTACATACGCGCACATACACACACACACATACATACACATACACATATATACACACACACACACACACATACATACACATACACATACACATATATACACACACACACATACGAAGGGCTAACACACACACACACACACACACACACACTACATACGCGCACATACACACACACATACATACACATACACATATATACACACACACACATACATACACATACACATACACATATATACACAAACACACACTCATACGAAGGGCTAAGGGCTAACGCTCGAAACGTCAGCTCAAACCTACCACCCTCACGGCGAACAGCATAACATCAACTTCTACGGTTGA
>JANUFV010091642.1:0-10498 GCA_024757865.1 Epizoanthus scotinus
TTTTGTTTTCAATATCACAATGTAAGTAACTATAGACGCGTATATATTAACTAGATAGAACTGTTCTTCATTAAATATTGTCTGATGAGTGCGTAAGCACGAAACTCGGAGTCACAGATAAACCTCGCCTCCCTGTCTTCAATTTATATATATAAATATATATACATAGATTAGAATAGAATAAAACAGAATATGATAGACTACAACACAACACAACACAGCACAACGCAACGCAACGCAACGCAACGCAATGCAACGCAACACAACACAACATATGCTTACTGCTTTCCGTATCTTCTTAACAGTTTCCCTGTTACCAAATATGATTTTGCGAGCCTCGTCTGGGTTCTCTAAGTTCTCGTGGATGCCAAGCCGAACATAAAGTGGTGGAGGTGTGTCCTCGTGTTGAGAAACATCAAACATCGGCTCACCTGTCAGCAACTGTAACATCACTGGGGAGAGATGAGTGAATAACAAGTTGAAACGAGTGAATTTTAACAATGTTACAGGTACAACTAATATTGCTTACATGTATTATAGAGCCATTAGAATTGTGTGACATAACTTAGTGTTAACGGCAGAAAAATCACAGGTTGTCAAGTATGCATACTGCAAAATCCACATTATAGCCCCCCCGTTTATAAACCTCTTCTTGTATATAAGCCGTTCTACCTACTAACAAAACATATTATTTCGGTTATAACCCCCTGGATATAAGCCCCCACATATAGGCCCATTTAGCAAGCAAAATGCAGATGGAGTCTGGAACAATACCTGTAATCATACTATAGAATGAGATACTAAAATCATTACATGTATTTCTATCACAAAATTCACTTAAACTGTTCATTTAAAATACATTTTAACAACGATATGTCATGGTATACATGTTAGTTTAAATGAATTAAATAGTATCTGCTCGTTCCGAAACTATTTTTAATATTGCTTATAAGTCTCGCTGGATATATCCCCCTCCCCCCGCCCATTTATAAGCCCAGGGCTTTAATGAGGGGTTTTACGGTATATATTCAATGTACTTGCAGCTTATCTAGGCTAGACTTTTTGAGGCATTACAAACATGCCTGCACATCAGACTAAAAATATTTAAAAGGTAATAATAGTACATGTACCAACTCAAATGCAAAATTCGTTACCCATGCCGAATCCCCAAAGGTCGATCTTCTGATCAAGCTGGTGAGTGGCACTGTAAACTGGACACACCCAGCCAGGGGTGCCTGCCGCATAGTGATAACTTGATGCTTGTCGCATTGAGAGAGATGATGATGCCATGGATCTTCTGGAACATCCTGTTCGACTATACTCGGTGACTTCTTTGATGAGGCCATAGTCTCCAAACCTGGGATTTTTCTTTTGATCAAGTAGAATGTTTGCTGATTTCACATCTCTGAAAACATACCTTCAATTGATAAAAACAATTAAAATTCAGTTGAATTTACAGTATAAGACAGTTCATGTAAAATACAATAATGCCACTTCCTACAATATTACTATTAGATCAGAACATTTCTTAAGAGCACATGCAAGGCTAGATATGTATTTTACAAACAATTTTCATGTTCCAGGTATGTCCTTTAATATCCATAAAAAGCCAACTATTACCGTGAATACTGGCAAAAGGTGACTGTTTTAAAAACCGACGTTTATGACATACCTCAGTGGAGACAGTTGTTGCCATAAAAACCAATTTTTGAGAACATACCGTTTATTCGAATAGGCGCTCTGGGCCGCGCTTATTACATTTTTGGACTTTTAGGATGGGCGCTTATTCGAGGTAGGCGCTTATTCGAGGCTGGGCGCTTATTAAATTTTCACCATTTTCAGCCAAAAGAAGAAAGAACAAAACGTAAAGATATAACAAAACCTAATTTAAACTTTGCATTGGATGTTTCAGTCTCAGCTCAGTATAATACCGAAGAACAAAGTTTACAGCCTCAGATAAGGTTTTTCAAACGACCCCAATCTCAGTCACTAGCGTTACTCAATGAGATCTTAGGTGCAACTTTATATCAACAATTTAGAATTATTTATTTATTTTTTTAGGGGGAGGGGGGGCGCGCTTATTCGAGGCTGGGCGCTAATTACCTTTCTTGGCCTTCAGGGTGGGCGCTTATTCGTGGTGGGCGCTTTTTTGAGGTTGGGCGCTTATTCTAATAAATACGGTACATGGAACATTGCAAATGGGGGTACCTAGCCGCCCTTGGCACATGTAAATACGATTAACTACGGACTGTAAAGTTCTTTTGTAAATTTAAAAAGACCTTAAAATTCAAGTAATCTTGAAAAATGTTTAAGAACTACACGAGAACCAGCCGAACAGTTTAATGGCTAAACGTAATAAAATTAACAAATTTACGATAGATTACGAAAAGCCGTTACTGCCAAAAGTAATCAGAAATCACAACTGTAGTAGTTCAAACACCATTCGTTGTGGTTGACAAACAAATAATACAGGTTCAGTAAATAAATTTAGGTTCGAGTTTTCAAATTCTCGATTGAGATTTTCAAATCCTGTACAAACCTAATGATTGATAGCTGTGAACCCAGTTGGCCATATATGGTCATATATGATTTTCAATTGTTTTCACGCCGGCTTGTTGGTAGCTTCTTCCCGAGCATAGTACATGTGATTCATAAACATTCGCCTCAAAGTTGTTTGAAATTAGTTAGCCTAAGTAGATAATCTACATTTATTAGTTAAGCATAAATTGTTATCACAAAAAACAAAAACAAAAACAAACAAAAAAACTCCATTTAATCTGCACTACAAACCTTTATAATTGAAAACCCTCTCTATTAGTCAAGTTTCTGACAGAACATGTTTGTATAACTGGCAGATTTAGTCGAAGATTCCGTGGCACACAATTAAATAATTCTTTACCAGCTGATCTCAAAACTCCTAAGTCAAGAAACAAATTAAAATTTTCTCTTAAACAAAACACTATAACCTCCTGCTAGCCTCATCTCCCCTAACCGTTTTATTTGTCATCTTAGCCAGGTTTATCTTTTGGCCACTCCTGCAAAGTGTGATCCTAGTTCTTCTGATTTTTTGTTCTTTTCCTTTTGCGTTATACAAATAAATGTCAAATAAGTTTTGACTCAGGACAACTGTCTCGACTAGACGTTTATCAGCTATTTCAGGTATCCTGACACCCTACCTTTTTTCCTTCTATTTTTTGTGTATCATTATAATTATGGGTGTAAATAAAGAATTTATTGTTGTTGTTGTTGTTGTTGTTGTTGTTGTTTGTACTTACCCTTTCTCATGCAAGTATGCAAGGCCATCTGCACTATTGGAGATGATTCTGATCCTCTCCTTATACATCAACGGTTTCTCACTGTCCACCACATGGTCAATCAATGCCCCTTTCTTCATCAGTGGGTACACAATGAAATCTTTGGAATTGCTGAATGACAGAAAATAATATATAATTATACTGGAAACTTATTAACAACCAATAATTTTGTAACAAAATACACACCAAAAACATACATTGTATTTGCCTTTAGTAACCCAACCTGGACTAGGCTACGAGTCGTCCCTACTTTTCCTCCTGAGATCGTCGATCGTCGATCGGCACGGAAAACGGCTCACCAGAGCTGTCGAGCGGCTAGGCGCGCGAACCAGGCCGCTCGACCGCTCTAGTGAACCGTTTTCCGTGCCGATCGACGATCTCAGGAGGAAAAGTGGGGACTACTCGTTGTCTAAACCTGAACTGGTTCAAGAACCTTCACAAGATATTTAGAAAATTTAAGGTTAAATTTGCCGCCTATTTCAAACAAAACTAGAGTGAATGCAAAGACACTTCAAACGTGGCTGCTTTTGATTATAGAAAGTGCTACATCCTAGCTAATCAATACTTAGAATTAATAATTACACAGGGTTCGCTCAAAATTTTAAAGGACTAATTATTGTCAAAACACAAGGCCAAATCAAAGGTTCAGTTCTAAGCCGAAACAAAACCGAAACTTCACAAGAGCAAACGTCTATTCATGCATCATTTCTGATTTCATATTATCACTTCACTTTCTGCTTACATTAAATATTATTTTGGCAGCATAAACTTTGCCATACAACTGTCTAAGCTATACCTTCGGAATATAGAATATAAAATGTAAAAACTACAGTATGTACAATTAAAAGGATTAAAGGGACCCGTGCGAGCCCCGCTGATACAATTATAAACAAGAAACATCATTCAATATTCTTGGCAAGTTAAATCTTCATATTTCAAGGTAATTGCTATATTTGGGTGTTTATCGTGCTCCCTAAGTCAACCACGGTCCCTCATAGGTTACTTTTAATACACGTCACATCCGGTTCATACGGGAACTTTGTCATGCCAGATGACGGTCAAAATCGCCATTTTGTTGTGAAGAGGTTTTGGTTGTTCTTGCGGAAATCACTGGAATAGAAATGAAGATAAAACGTGTTTTACATTACCAAACTTGTTGTACACAAAAAGAAGAGAAGCCGCAATGTCAGCACAGACGCTGTCCGAAATGGCTAGCGAACTGTTGGTCGTAAAAATCATCAAACAATTTGTGTTAAAATGACAAATCGATCGGAGTCTCCCCATAATCCATATGCATGTTCATGCTCGGGAATGGACACGTCGTGAATTTTTCTAGTTTTAGTTTCTTTGCATCACTTTATTTTACAGAGTCACAAAGCTTACTTCGTTTATCCAGTCCTTCTATATATAATAATCTAAATCTTTAGTTTATAGTTGCTCAACAACATCAGGATCTGGTTGTTCGAAGACGGGAACGAGGTAAGTCTTTTAAAATCTCGCTAATCTAAGGCAAGTGATAAAACTTACGCCTGTGTTAAAGTTGCTCGAACTGGTGCTAATTTAACCCTGAGACAGACAGCACTAACCTGAGGGATTGTCGTAAAAGGAATAGTAAAAAAAAACAATAGCCTCACTTTATATAACGCTTGGTAATAACTTAAACCTTTAAAAGTTCCCTAAGCTGATTTCTGAAATCCCAGACGTCCAAATAAAGTTAAAAATTGTGAAATAGTATGTTTCCCGGGAGCTCCTCACAGAAAATGTGTGGCAGCGAACAGCATGCAACTGAACACAAACACACTTTTACACACAGTGCTTTGCGAGAAACGATCACGCTCCTCTGCCAAGAACTTGTAAAGAGCGGGAAAATATTGATACGACCAGCATACGACGAATGTAGGTCATTTCGCCCCCAAACCCATTCGCCCCCTCGATCTCGATCCCAACGATTTAGTACTGAAAACATAACTTTATATTAATTATTGCAATCTGCCTTCGCTTTATAATTATATCTCTAGATATAATTAACGAGATAAATAACAGCATTAGGAAGCAGTACCATCGACGCACATTGCCCTATTAACGATTTCAACAATATAACTTACTCCCTAGAAATAACTGAGACGGTCAAATTTCAGCGTTTGGTAGGCTTTTAGTAGAAACCTGCATTGCTTTTTATTTAACTATTCTTAATGGTAGAACGAAAGGCGACCTATCTGGTCAGTTTACATGTTATACACACGATGGGTCAAGCGTAAGTGATTATGCAATGGTTAACAGAGAGTTGTTTGAACATGTAGGTTTTTTACTGTTAACCCACCAAGTTTTAACTCCTGCTACTCTCCAACCTCTTTTGCCCTTAAACTTAACAAAATAATCCTAAACAAATTGGACGATGTAACTAAAATCGTAACCAAACGAACGGGTATGTAGTTGGGGGCGAACGGGTATGAGATCGTGGCTTGCAGCGTTTCCCGCGCTTTCTTCTTGTCGGCGTTGCGAGCGAGATGTGGGCTCACAGACATGTTTAGTTCGTTTCGTGGTAGGTTTAGATCTATAAAGTTAGCTTTTTTGTGGATTAATTACTGCCTTGAGGACACAATTGTGACGAAGAAATTCAAGAAATATGGAGATGTTGCTCGAATCGAAATCGCTATGATTTCTTTTATGAACAGGAAGTGAGGAACCGAGAGAGCAGCAGAATCACGGAATAGCGAGGATCGGTAAAAAGGTTGGATTTTTGTCAATTGTAAATGATGTAAAATGTTTACTATTTTCTTGTTGTTACATGTTGAGCCTATCTATAATTACTCTAGATGTTTGGATTGAAAAACTTTCTTTCAAACAAAAACACAATTGCGTTTGAGTGCAACCATTTTTCTTGCAAACTTATTTGTGCATGACAGCAACCGACTTCAAATAAAAAATACTTTCTTTAGTTCTTGCACGACAATTCTGTAGTGTTTAGATAGCAGAAACGTCTGTGAAGTAAGCTTTGAAATTGTCGAATTGTTAGTTGGGAATGAGAGTTAAGATATTCTGTGGAGCCAAACACTTCTTTGGTTTCGCTAATTTTGCGATCGTTTTCTTTCTATACTTTAATCTTTAATCTTTAATCATGATAATTGCCAATAGCAAGCTAATTAACGGAATTTATTAGGAATTTATGTGCAAAAATGTACAGTCAATGTTCGAATGGGAGAACGAAATTCTGTGAGCTTTGTTTTCTTGCAAGAAAATAACGATCAGTTGAGTTTAAATAAATCAAAACATAAACTTTGGTGATGTTTATCTCCACATTTATTTTCGGCTTTCTACCTGCCATGCTCTTAGAGTTAGGCGGGATTCTTATTTTGCTCAAAACTCCTCGAATGAAATAAATGTACTCGAGTGAGATACAAAAACTTCGCCGCTCCTTTGGCGTGTTTCTTAGAAACTTTAAGGCAATATTTTGTAACTCTTACCCTTGTTTGCTGTCGTTGATATACTTAAGAAGTAATTTAAGTTTTAAAACTTCTGTCATTTAAGATAACAAAAGAAAGCCGCCAGCGTAAAATAGGTCAGTATATTAAGTTAAGATCATGATTTGAACTCGACTTTATATGGTGTACGTCTCGCGTATAATTTAGCAACTGTGACCGTTTTAATTTAATACTAAGCAATTCCAATATATTCAATAATTGTTTTTGGATAAATATTGCCAGATAAAATCACAAAGATGTACCAAGTCGAGCAGTTATATGTAGTAAGATATATATGAACTTTACTTCATTAGTACACGTTTGTATCGGATTCGAGAGTGAATTGATATGTGTTGAAAAAAAAGCACAGGAATTGGAAGCAGAGGAAACTAACTCAAGGTAGGTGATGCTTTTTTATTTGATTTTTTTACATACCGTACACCATTTGCAAGCGGTCGAAAGGCAAAAAGAAAAATTATACAACAACATGTGACCTTTTGCTCAAACGTTTTTAGAAACTGTCATCAGATCGCGTCAGCCCCTGGAGAAAGGCATCACCAAGAATATTATGTCAAAAAAAAAAGTCACCCGAGATGTTAATTTATTGCTAAAAGAAAATATCTTAGATTTCTGCTGCGACGAGTACTTTCCAACTAAAGTCAAATTTTGTATTGCACTCGAGGAACCTTGCATTCGAACATTGACTGTACCTAATACTTCAAAGCTATTTTATATCTAATATATAAATTCCTAATTGATACCGGCTATTTATCCCCAAGGTATCTAGGGTAAATCACAACATATCAGAAACAAAAAAGAGTTCGGTAATCATTATGCTTGAAGAAATGCTGTTGTTTAATTATGAGCGAGAAAATATGGTAATTCTTAACTACAAGTAAACCTGCTCTCTGTAATCTCTTTGCATTCCTAGGTGAAATAATTATGATTAAATAATTTTTTTAATTCAAATTTGTATTTGGTGCATAATTGCATATATCATCAATTCAAACCTCTTATCTCCTTGACTTCCTTTTCTGCACACATCCCAAACTGGCATTACAAAGGGATGCCGTAAATCTTTCATCTTTTCTTGCTGAAGTAAATATTAATTATTTCAAAGTTAATTTCATATTTATCTAAAAAAATTGAATAGTTCACAATCAATTCAAAAGTTTGACTGAAGTCTTTATTTTCTTCCAATTTGTACAACTTTGTCAGTGCACATCTATTATTAATGGTATAAATTAAATTAATTATATTTAAATATTTAAATATATATTCTAAAAAATGGATTAATTTTAATTAAAACATTGTTCAAGTACCAAAACTCTCCTTCAATCATAACAATGCTGTTCTCTCTAAAGATGTTTGAAAATTGAAAGACAATGACATTATTTTGCTTACGGCCTCATACTAAGATAGTGATAAGCAACTTAGAGCTTCAGTCTGATGATAGATTGCTTCGGCATGTCAGAAACAAAGCCCTTTTTATCAAAACTTTTTAATTTTTGTATTAACTTTTCATTGAAGTTATTAACTTTGACCATTTGACCATTTATCTTTTAAAAATGTTATTGTACATATATATCTGTGTGGATTTTTCAAAAGGTAACTATACTATTTTGATATCCGAGGTCTTTATAATATAGTAACCCTCCCCACACCCCCCCTCCCCTCCCTGTTCTCTCCAGCTCCGTCTCATTTATCTCCCACTTAGCAAGTTTGAATTAGTAAAATGGTCAAAGTAGCTCAACCTATTTCAATTCAGTACTCAAAGTTTAAGAAACCTCATGCCTGCATGTTGATTGATAAAATTCAGGAAATGTCATCTTAAAAGAGAAAAAGTCTGAAAATGGAAAACAACAGTCAATTGCTCAAATTGCCCTTTAGCGCAGCTCGAGTGCCCAGATTCAACTCGAGTTTTCAATACGAAGGGTTGCTCCAGTCAAAAAAAATAGGTAGCTCTTGAAATTGTCTTTAACATGCTTGTTAGGGCTTTGATTTTAGACATATAGCATACCAGAGTTAGACTAGTTTGAAGTTTGTCTAATTTCGAGCTTCTTTTCGACTTTTATGCCACTTGGGAACAACCTTTTGAAAACTCCAGACAGATATATATACATATAATATTTACAAACATAAATTAAGCATGTACAATGTACATACACTCATGCGACATACCTTCAATATCTTGCAGTCTTCATTCAGCACCTTCACAGCCATTTCTCTTTCACTATCCACCATGCCTGCATTGTAAAACAGAAACTAAGACATTTCTATGGTGTAATTATAACTATTGGAGATCAAGGTAACATTTTAGGTAGAGCAAAGGAGGATTTTTCAGGTACAGTTATGTATCTCATTGATACCAAGCATGTAATTATCGATCGAAACTGGTCAAATCTGGTCGAGATGTAGCAAACAAAGAGGAAATAGGAAGTATAGTTACATGTACATGTACCATATTTGTATATTAGGTAATCACATGCATATGGTTCAGTATGCAATTTGGAAAACATTAGGCTAGCACAAGTACATTTTTCAAAAACTAACAAAATTGAATGAGCATTATAATAAGCAAATGACAAAATAGATGTCGCTTTTATTGCTCAACATAAGACTTGTTAGCAATCAGGAATCAAATAACCACTTGTTCTCTTTCTTTCTGTACTGAAGGCTCAATCTGTCACCAGATATCTAGATGATGATGTACATGTATGGAGGATGTGGACTGAGAGATCTGGAGAGTGCAAGAAGATTTCAAAATTACAGCTAGACGAGCAAGATGTTTCCCAAACTTTAATAAAACTTCATAGTCAACCATCTGTCACACTGTTGTCCAAGATCATCTCGGTGAAAGAAAACTAAAAGCCTCTTATTCGTAAGTAAATAACATCATTTGAAATCCCTATTTCGATATTTTAAAAATGCAATAATTAATCTACAGCTATTTTGTCTTTTATGATGTGCTATTTGGAAGATAATACGTTATTTTAAGACAGGAGCATACTTCCCTACCGTGGATGATGTTCAATAGTGCTGGGTGACGGTACATAGTAATTGATTTAGTGAATAATTATACATATGGTAAACATATTCTCTAATAATACTTTATAATAATGCCTAAGATATTACATGGATCTGAAAGACTTATATTAGTAGTACACTTTTAAATAATTTTATAATGCTACATGAATAAAATGCTTAATTGACAAACTAATAATATTTATTCATTTATTTTACAACTGACAAGAGTTTAAACACTGAAAATTGCACTTTAACCCTATCTGAGCTGGGTTTTTTTTGGAGACAGGAAGGCTGGAGAGGGGGGGGGGAGCTTATATTCAGCTCCTTCTTTAATTTCCTTATTATAAATGGTAGCAGATCTAGAGCCATGTATAATTGGTAGATTAAGTTAATTAGTCCATGATGTACAGTTTGGTAATTAGCTATTCTAATTATGGTGCGATGTGATGTCACAAAGACACCACCTTTTTTTATAGTGGCCATCTTGGATTCTTTATGATGTCAGAATTTTGCCTTAATTTATTTGAAATTATTTAAAAATCACAAAATAGGTCTTTGCTAAGCTGGATGTATAATTTGTTAAAACATTTAAGTTAAATTAATTTTTAGAAAAAAGTTAGGTTTTTGACAAGTGTCAATCATAAAAATGGTTGCCATAGCAATGAAGCAATAAAAAAATAGCAAAATAAAATGACC
>JANUFV010091753.1:0-10496 GCA_024757865.1 Epizoanthus scotinus
CCCCCCCCCCCCCCCCCCCTTTAACGTCCCTGTCCACGGACGGTGTGGCGAAATAAAGTCTCACCAATTCAACCTTCGGCAAAACCGGGAACCAGACTCACTATCATCATTTACCTTAATTCAACGTCATTCACTACCGAACATTATCACACACCATCATTCACAATCGTTCACCATTACTCAACATCAGTTACCACCAAGTTAACATGCGAGGAGAAAGACGCGGTTCCGGGTTGTTTGATCAGCATTGCAGTAGACTTCGGACAATTATAATTTTTCTCAGACGCAAGAAGCAAGTTCGATTGTACACTGTTTTTACAACTTTTCTAAAAAATTACTTGAAACTTGTTGGCGCACTGCTTTTCCGCCGCCCAACGATCTGCCCCTGGGTCTCCCCCTGGGTCTCCCCCTGGGTCTCGGCCGAGGATGAGGACCCCCTTGCAAACACCAACCCATGAATCTAGATCTATAATTACAAGGATGGGGTAAGGTTCTTTTTAAGTAAGTTTAATTAGTATACTAAAGGACGCACCATTACTGAAATGTAAAGTGGGGGAGGGGGAGTTCAGGTACTCCTACAAAGAACAGGGGCTTTGCAGGGTGAAAATGGCTTACCCCCTTCCCTCTTCACATTTGTAATGGTGCGGCGTCCCGGAGTAATTATGGTGTAGGAAATCTTAGTTCTTTCTAAAAAATGTCAGTTCTAGTATCCGCCTGCTAGAGATTTAAAAATGTCCGATTGTTGTTTTGCTTACGATTTGGTGCTACAAAACACAAACCAACTGAGGAGGGGTGGGTACGTGTGGCCGTGGATGTCTGGGTGGCAATCTGGTGAAGGGGAGGGAGTGGTGAGTGGGGCACTGAGTGGGTTGCGGCGATAGTGCGGCCAGATAAAATAAATGTATTTCTAACTATTTGTAGCTTTACATTTTAGATGGCCTTTAAATAGGGACAAATAGTTCTTCTAGAAAAACAATTAAGAACAATCTATATTCAAACTAGTTCACTAGTTGAATTTCTAAAACATTTCGTGGCTATGGGACGAGACATGATATTTATAGACGTCAAATGAACCTTGACATAAGGGAAGTACAAGTATTGTGTCTCACTTCAGAGTCACTTTGGAATATTACTATTGAATTTCGTTTACATTTCCGGTTTTTAAAACCCACTAGAAACTAAAATCAATATTACTTGTTAGTGTTGCCATGGTCGTATTTTCAAACTGTGCCTCTTCTCTGTCATACTCCGAGAGGATCCATGGGGTATGAAGTTCCACTGTGTAAGGAGACGTGTGCTGCAATTGTCTTTACCTGCCCCCTTCAGCGGTATTAACCTTCCGCAAGCTCAATTTGACGCCACTTATTACCTGAAAGGGTTTATTTCCGGCTAGACTGTGACTTTAATAAAAACCGTATCGAAATCTCGTCTTTAATCCTTTGATTTTACAAGAACTTTCATTGTGTAAAAATCACAGATTTTGTAATTATGACTAATCTATAAATAATGAATTTCAGCCTTCAATTACATCGTTTTAAACACTTTCTTAGATAGGAAACTCGGAAGAAAACTGAGTTCGGAAATTATTAACAGCGAAATGGTTTATTTGCATAAAGATGTTTGTTTCTTACTAGAGAGCAGCCAATCAAATTGCAGCAGAAACAATAGAAATTGTTTTTATTTGAGTGACAGTTCCCGGATAACGCTGACAGAGATCTGGATTTGTGGAGAGAGAAAGCTAAAGTATAATGGTTGTTTTTGGTGGTGTTTATAGAAACTGTGCACATTGTGAAAGCCAGTACTAGCACCGAATTACACGAGAGATCATCGAAAGATGTCTCAATGTGAAATTCGGTCCGTTGGACCATATATCATTGAAGAAACTCTTGGTCGCGGTCAGACCGGTTAGTGAATGTGACTGTGCCGAAGTCACTTGTGTATGTTTGCTACAGAGTAAATTTTGAAGATTCGTCTCAATTATTTACTAAAACTTCATTTCCTTTAGGTCTTGTCAAGCTGGGAGTCCACTGTGTAACAAGAAAGAAAGTAGCGGTAAAGATTATAGACCGGACAAAATTGAGCGAGCAAGTTTTGAGTAAGGTAATGTTTTGCTTCGGCACGCATCAGCGTGATCTGCTTGTATGAATGTATGTATGTATGGGGAGGAAGGAAAGAAGGCTTCGAGAACAGTTTGTAAATATAATATTTTCCCAATTATAAAAGTGAAATCAGTTTGACAGCAACAACTTTTTAAGTTGTATTACGAAGATTTTTGTCAAAAACAACGCAATCACGAAGATCAAGATTCCAACTTTATATGGTTAAATTTCTAGCAGATGTTTTCTGCTTGTTGACGATAAAATCATAAATAGTAGAGGCAAAGGTTTTCGCGCGCATCGACATGTAAACACATTCAGCAATATTATTGATTTGGTTTCCCCACGGATATCGAGCTGTTTTGAAATATTAATGATAGCATTTCGACCAAAGCCCATTTACTCTGTAGATTGAAATGGTTTGAAAAATATCTCCGATCTCGACGCCTTCAGGAGCGGAGACTTACCAAAGAGAAAACAATTCTCACTTCCTCAAGTACAAAGCATGTCATCGTAATCTGTTGTTAGTTTGTGTTTATCTGTTTTTCGTGAATCAAAGTTTCCATTTTTTTACCTTGTAATCCCACATAATAATTCTTTACTCTTTGTGAAAATCTCCAATCGTATTAAATAGTCAAGGCTTTCTTATGACACATTTTTAAAAACGTTTATAATTTTGTCGTTGTAAAAAAAGTCTGTTCTGTTTTGAGAGAATGTAAATATTGCAAGCATTAGTACAAGACCACAAACAAGTATTGACAAAGCTACGCTGTCTTTTGAAATTGCTTGCTAGTTGGTGTATATTGTTAGTTATAATTTAGGTGATTTATCTCCAATCTTGTAGTATTGTCGAACTGAATTCAACATATACACGTGAATGTATTTCTAAGAAGTACAAGCAATTATATTTCCAATGTTTTGATAGAGATTTGTAGAAAATCTTCAAACCAACTTGATGCGGACCCAAAGCTAAAAGAAAGCGAACCATTAATTAAAGACTTGTCACAATGTTGTTGATTTCTTTATCGCTTAAAGTACTTCTACAACGCGATTTTTATCGTGTTGTTATGGAATATTAGGCCGATATTTTAACTGATAGGCTTGTAAGAGCATTAGGGAATTATTAAAGAGTTTATATATGACCAAGTGAAGATTAATTATAGAGTACATTCAAATCTAAGCCCTGAATGCTGAGGTTTATGTTCGATTTTCGATTGTCAAACAGCGGGCAGGAGTCTTGTCAGTTTACAACTTAATGAGTCACGTGTCTCATTTTTAACTTAGTGAGCTATAACAACCGAATAATAGATAAATTAATTATTGTACTACAGATGTACAACATATTTACTCCAGTCGTGTATTTATAGATTATGGAAATTAAAATACTGAATGCCAGGCAAGATTATTGTTATTGTACACATGAATTAAATTATGTCTAAAATGTTTGTTTGTTTGTATACATGCACACAAAATCTAAAATATTTTGTTTCTATTTCTTTGAGAAAAATATAGCAGTAATATTGAAGCATATGAAACAATGTTCTTGGTACTGCAAACATTTACAGTCACTGTTGTATAAATTATGTACTTTATTATTACTCAGCTAAAGTTTATTCCAGATTCTAAGTTTTAAAACAGAATATTTGGGTGGTATTTGGGTCTGTTTATGTAAGTACTAGCCTGTCCTTAGACATGGTTTGTACAGGCCCTGGAAATCCTGGAAAATGTGGATTTTTAAAATTGTGGAGGTGCACAAACCCAGCTAGATGCATATTTTTCTTGACAACTTAATCTCTTACACAGAAAGTTCTAAAGCATGTGAGTTCAGGGTAGCGATTACATATGGGGAGGAGGGCTGGCCTGCTTGGAGAAATGGAATTTTCTATATACATGTTCATATCCTTGTTTTATAATTTATAATAAATATTTTTCAGCCACAACTTCACTCTAAGATACCTGACAACAGTTACAGTAATAATATATACTGCTGGCCAAGTGAATACAAACGGATGTCATATTCCTAGATTTTGCTAAGGCCTTCGATAGCGTGGCTCACAAACGACTCCTAGCTAAGTTAGAACACTATGGAGTGTGAGGGTCGTTGCTTCAGTGGATGCGATCCTTCTTAGTCGATCGCAGACAACGTGTAGTTGTCAATGGATCTTCCTCCTCGTCGTCAACAGTCACCTCAGGCGTCACACAGGGCACCGCATTAGGTCCACTACGCTTCATATTATATATTAATGATCTACCCACTGGAATAAAATCTCCAATTAAGCTCTTGACAGCCATGTAATGCGCGTTTGAACATTTTATGGAACATGCGCAATATAAATGCAATTTATTATTATTTATTATTATGACAATATCATCTATAGATCTATAGAGTCGCATGAAGACCATCTTCAATTCCAAACCGACCTCCATACACTAGAACTCTGGGGCAAAAAGTGGCAGATGAGGTTCGAGCCTGCGAAGTGCTTCAAATTGTTGATAACATTGAAAAAGCAAGTATTGTAATACCTTTTACCTACGGCCTATGTGGGACAGCACTAACAGAAGTGACGTACCACAAGTATCTAGGCGTAATCATCTCCAGTAACCTATCATGGTCAAAACACTGAGCTCCTTCATGCCAAAACGAACCGAGTTCTGGGAATTCTGCAGAGAAATTTGTCACACTGTAGCCAAGCCTTGAAAGAACGGGTATACATTACGCTTGCCTGCCCAATACTTAACTACTGTACACCTGTCTGGTCTCTGCACCTAGAAAAGGATAAGGTGACGATCAAATCAACCCAGCGGGATGCCCTAACCCTAACCCTAACTATTGCCGCACAAGTAGCATCTCAACTATACAAATACCAATGGAAATCCTTATCAGATCAAAGACTACTAAATGACCTTTGCCTATTCTATAAGATTGTGAACAATAATGTACATATCAGCTTTCCTACTGAAATCGAATCATATTTCAGATCTGCTAGAAAGCACTAATTAAATTACTGGCATGTTTCAGCAACAGTAAATGCTTGCAAATATTCTTTCTTCGTCAGAACAGTACCAGTATGGAACGCTCTGCCTGGTTTTGTTATACAGTCCAAAACTCTTAATAACTTTAAGGACCTCGCCGCCCAGTACGTAAAATAATTTAGATTAAGACCACTATCCATGTCCTTATTTATATCATTCATGTTTATTCACTTTTTCACCATTTAATTTCTCCACTGCTGACCCCCCAGTATCTAGCTTAGGCCACGCCTATATTGATATTTATTCAATAAAGAAAAAGAAAGAAAGAAAGAAAAAATTACAATGTACCAAAGGCATGAGCCTCTAGCAGGGTGTGCCCTTTGAAAACTTTAGAATCTAGACTCTCAGAAAAGCAATTTTTAGCATTTTCCTGGCAGTATTTTTCCCAAAACATATCAAAATCCAAGCTAACTTTAACAGCTATTTTGTTTGTTTTCAGTTTTTTACTCTCAGTAACTTTGTGTTACAGAAACCAGTCAAGAGTTACTCATCAGACTTAATGAGCCATTTTGATTCTTCAATCCTTGATTGTAGTAGATTTTATTTTTTGTCAGATGTATAAATAACCAAATCAAAACTCAATAGACCTGTTCATGGTTGGAAGTGCATCAAGGGTAATTTCAGGGCAAGAATTACAAGGCAAGGGTGAAGGAATCTAGCTGTTTTCATCTTACTTTCCTCAACTTCTAAGGAGAGTAACTTAAGATAAGTACGAGTACGTGCTCAATTTCGATTCATGCATAAGCGCTGTTCCATACAAAATGCTTGTAATGTTTGGTCCAAAAACGATTCAAGTGACACGTTTCTTTGGATATTTGCATTTTCAATTCATTAATAGGAAGGATTTGCTAAAACAATAAAACTTACATAAAGTTTATTACCAGTGAGGGCGTACTCTGGGGCCTTGAGAATGGCTCTACACAACAGGCAATACCCAGGGGTACTCTGGGGCATTCAGAGTGCCTTTACACAACAGGCAACACGCAGGGGTACTCTGGGGCCTTCAAAGGGGCTCTACATAACAGGCAACACCAGTGCCATTGAATTGAATTGAATTGAATTAGACAACAGGCAACACCCAGGGGTACTATCGGGCCTTCAGAGTGCCATTGCACAACAGGCAACACCCATGTGGTACTATCGAGTTTTAAGAGTGCCATTACACAACAGGCAACACCCAGGGGGTACTCTGGGGCATTCAGAGTGGGTCTACTCATCGACCAACACCGAGGGGGTGCTCTAGAGCCTTCATAATGTAAACTAGACTGGCCCTAACCCTAACCCCACCCTAACCCGAACCCGAACCCCCCGAACCCTAACCCTAGCTGCTAACCCTAACTACTAACCCTAACCACTAACCCTAACTCTAACTACTAACCCTAACCCCTAACCCTAACCCCTAACCTAACCATAACCTAACCCTAACCCCCCTAACCCTAACCCCTAACCCTAACCCCTAACAATAACCTTAACCCTAACCCTAACTATTAACCCTAACTACTAACCCTAACCTTAACCCTAACTTCTAACCCTAACTACTAACCCTAACCCCTAACCCTAACCCCAACTACTAACCCTAGCCCCCCCCTAACCCTAACACTAACCCTAACCCAACCCTAACCTTAACCTTAACCTTAACCTTAACCCTAACCCTAACCCTAACCCTAACCCTAACCCTACCTAACCCTAACCCTAACCCCAGGGGGGTACACTGAGGCCTTCCCAAGGGCTCTACTCAATATGAAACACCCAGGGGGTATTCTGTGGCCTTTAGAGGGGCTCTATTTAATATGCAACACCCAGGGGAGTACTCTGGGGCATTCTGAAGGGTTCTACACAACAGGTAACACCCCTGGTGGTACTCTGGAGCCTTCAGAGGGGCTCTACCCAGCAAGCAACATCTGGGGGGTACGTTGGGGCCTTCAGAGTGACTTTACCCAATAAACAACACCCAGGAGGATACTCTGGGTTATTCAGAGTGCTTTTACAATAGCAACACCCATGTGGTACTTTTGGGCCTTCAGAGGGGCTCTACACAACAGGCAACACCCATGGGGTACTCTGGGGCCTTCAGAGGGGCTCTACACAACAGGCAACACCTATGGGGTACTCTGGGGCCTTCATAGGGGCTCTACACAACAGGCAACACCTATGGGGTACTCTGGGGCCTTCATAGGGGCTCTACACAACAGGCAACACCCATGGGGTACTCTGGGGCCTTCAAAACACTAACATTAGTGATGAACATTATGTATGCAATACACTAACATTAGTAAACTTTAGTGGACTAGTTTTGAAAAAACTAGGGATTCTACGTCGGTGAGTAGGTAACATTAAGATTGATTTAATCAACTGTAGGAGTTACAGATGTTAATTGCTGTTTGCCGTGAGGGTGGTAAGTTTGAGCTAGCTCACATTTCAAGTGTCAGCCTTTCATCAGATCAACATTGACATTAACATAATTTTTTAGTGATGAACCTTAATTTATTAATTATGCAAAACACTAACATTAGTGATGAACATTAATTATAATTAGAAACTAAGTATTCAGATGCCGTTTTCATCTTGCAGCTAAGACAATTATTGCATTTGTTTGGGGCTTCTAAGTGGAGAAAGCTAAATGAATTGTTTTAGACATTGTCGCTGCCTAGTATTCAATTCATCCTGACAGCCTAGGTTAAAATCATATGGCTGTATCTGACTGTGATTCTCTACAAGTTTCTCTTTTTTTCTCTTCTAAATATCACTCTATCAATCTCATCTATTTATTAATTTGTCTGATTATAAAATCAATAATTTTAGAAGTAAAAGATAGATTTTCATTGTTTTATTTAATTTAGAAGGTGTATGTATGTGACTTCTTTCCAAAACATGTCATTACCATTGCCCGGTAACTCAATACAAGTGATGCCACAATTAAGCTATTCTGTACTGTACCCTCAGACAGCTGCAGGTGTAAGACAACCGAACTTTGCTTTTCAAATATATTTATAGAAGTCAGTTTTTGTTGTTTCAAGCCAGTAATATTTTAATATATTTAACTTTCATATTTACAGTACAATGTGTTTTTGTTCAGTTTAGGCGTGTAACATGTCATGTACCATTACTTGTCACAGACCTATATAAGACAGTTTGAATACATATTTATTATCATGATAGCAGTGTTCGAAATTCTCAATAAAAGCCATATGTGCACTCTGTGCATGTAAGCTAAAAGTGTTACCTGCCCCAGCATAATTCTGCATGCACAACAAAAAATTAGCTTTGACTAATGTTCTAAATTCGGTCACCCTCCCATGCCAACTGCTTCATTCTAGGTCCATAGGCTTTCCATCACTTGTGCTGGTACTGACATCACTGCTCTGTTGTGAGTCTGACAATGATATATGTGAACCACTGATGCAGTCTCATTTCCTTTGGCCCTTGTCAGGTTTTTTTGCAACCAGCCTAGTATATTTCCTTCAGAACAATCATTATATAACATTTATACAAGAAAACAAAACTGCTACAAAGCAGGTTTTGTATATTACCGAGAACTACATGTACCTTGGTGCAACAAGGGTGAAAGAACTATGTGCACAGCTTAAAATCTACATGCATAATGCATGTGTGCATGTGGAAATTTCGAACACTGCGTAGTACATAGTTATTAAAACAAATCAACCTGACTGATACATAATGTAATAGACTGAATATTGAAATTTTTAAATTCAATATTTTGTCATGCATTGATATGAAACACATAAAATTAAACTAATTAACTCTGACAGCTTAATAATCAAAATAATTGAAATTCGATATTTTATTTTGTATTTATTTTTTTTGTATGATATAAAACAAATGCAATTGAATTGACTCAGCTGGACAGTGAAAATCATTTCAGTTTGATTTAATATGTAAACTGTGTGGTAAGGCTTATCAGTAGCATGTTATTAAATGTTATGTTCACTAGAGTTTTCAATTAGATGTTCCAGACATCTTGGCACCAGTGTGATATGTAGTTGAAGTTGTTGGTTTTTGTGGCAAGCCATTCTGTAATTTATATTATTTAGCATAATCTATTATTTATAAAACCAATGTCAGTCACTGTGACATACATGTACAATGTATTACTTCCATGTTATCTTGTATTTTTAATTGTTGACAGCCAGATACATATAGCACATTAACAAGGCTGGTTGGAGTGTTTATAATTTCCATTACTATGGTAACCGATACAATATATTCATTCCTGGTGATGTAAAGCATTTCCTAACAAAAATATTTGAGATTAGTTCATTTGAGAAGGTTCTAGAATGTTGAAGTGTGCAGCTGAGAATATTATTAGCATGTTTCAGTGTTGTACTAGTGCAGCTGCTGATTCTGGGTCTATTATCTGATTCATGTGGCTTGCAATTTATTGTTCAGCAAAACTAAATTAGTATTAAAGAATAATTTTATTATCTGTTCAAAATATTCTTGAATATTGATATATCAATATTAGTGACATATCTTCTGATGATACAAAAGACTAAATCAGCCTTTTACATATAATGAATTTATTGATAATTTGCTGACAAGGAGGAATGGTTGTACAGATACAGATAAAATTATATACAGGTCGAGTGCTTGGGCAGATCACTGAATACAGAACTTTTGCAACTTTCAACAACAAGGGAAGGGGAGAGGGGTGGCAGAATGAGAGAAGAGTGGTGGAAGGGGATTTAAAGAAAGTAGCAGAACATCCTGTTTTGGAATTCTCTGCATATGTAATCTCAACTTCCTGTTACTAGGAGTGCCAGCAGGTTAGTGCTATGATGTCATACAGGAAATATAAGCTATTGCTTTATTGTTATGAATTATTTGCCACATTTTCACAAGACATCGAGAGACATTATGATGCGAGGGGGTACTTGCGTGGGTACCAAGGGGAGGGGTGCAGTCTAGATATTTAGGGAGAGATGGGCCAGGGATGAGAAGAAATGAGTGACAGAAAGATGTGTTCTTTAATTTCTTTTTCGATTTCTTTTTGGTATTCAGTTGTGGCTTGTTTATAAAATTGATGTGTTCTATTCATTCTTAATTCTGAAAATAGGTTGAAAGAGAGATTGCTATTATGAAGCTGATTGAACACCCTCATGTTCTTGGGCTATATGACGTGTATGAGAACAGAAAGCACATGTAAGTTTTACTGTAATACTGGATAAGTACCTAGTCTGATCCATAGATATTATTATATTTAAAAATTATATTATTATGTTATGTTATTATGTTGCTGTGTTATTGCACGTTATTGTATTATTGTGTTATTGTGTTAAATTGTATTATTGTGTTATTGTATTATTGTGTTATTGTATTATTATATTATTATATTAGTATTATATTATT
>JANUFV010091975.1:0-10489 GCA_024757865.1 Epizoanthus scotinus
GGGGGAAAATCGCTCACCTAGAAAATTTCAGGTGAGGCTTTTTTCACTCACCAACGATTTTCAAACGACAAGCACTGAGGCTGTGATGCAACCTGATCCTCTGTCCATCCTCCCATTCATCCATCCTCCCATTCATCCATCCTCCCATTCATCCATCCTCCCATTCATCCATCCTCCCATTCATCCATCAGTCAGTGCTCTGGCCCATTGCCTGCTCATCTGTCTATTTGTCAGTTCTCTGAGACTCAAACTTTATCTGAGTAGAAAATGTTCACTATGGATGTTGTAGGAGATTTTCAAGAGAAAGTTATTGTTAGTCAAAACAAACCTATAGTATGAAACTGATGTTTTTTTATATAACAAGCCGATCTAGGAGTTGTTAGACAGTATGTATTATTTTTTGCCAATTTGGTTCTCATTTCAAATATGGCCCTTATCCAGGTTGACCAACTGTTTCTTGAGGATTTTGGAAAATCTCCAAGAGAAATGTTTGACAAGTTTGACTACACCCCTCTTGCCGCAGCCAGTCTTGCCCAGGTCCACCGGGCAGTGACCAAAGATGGCAGGGAGGTGGCTGTCAAGGTACTGTAAGATTCTCTATCAGCATGGCTATTTACATGTAGGACTATTTTCTGTTGTTGTGTGGCTGTGCTATGAAGAAGAAATAGTATAACTATCTATTGGTATGTCTGATGTGTCAGTCAGTCAGACAGTCGGTCATTCAATCGAAAAGTCGGTCGATCAGTTGGTCAGTCGGTCAGTCAGTCAGTCAATAAGTCAGTCGGTCAGTTGGTCAGTCGGTCAGTCGGTCAGTCGGTCAGTCGGTCAGTCAGTCAGTTGGTCAGTCGGTCAGTCAGTCAGTCAGTCGGTCAGTCAGCCAATCAGTCAGTCAGTCAGTCGGTCGGTTGGTCATTCGGTTAGTCAGTCGGTCGGTCGGTCAGTTTGTTTGTTGATTTATCGGTATTTGATTTTCCCTCCTTGTTACCACTTTGTTTGTTTTTGTCTTATCTTCATCTTCCTCTTTGTCTTCTTCATTTCTTTTTCTTTGTATTTCCAAAATTTGTTGTGATACTTTTTTGTCCATTTACAATGTAAAACCGGAAGATCAATTGATCATTATGTCTGCTGTTCTCATGACAGCCCTCTATTAACACTCTGTTGCTCTTCAGTCATATAAATCATGTGTTTACCTATAGATCCATCCAAACATTATGTTATTACACTTTTTTTTTACACAAAGGCCCAGTACATCGACCTGAGAGACCGCTATGAAGGTGACCTTCGGACCCTCAAAGTTCTTCTGGCTGTGATTGGCTGGATGCACCCTAGCTTCACATTTGCTTGGGTCTTAAATGTACGAAAATGTATTAGTTTTATTTGATATATTTACAAGATGGTGTATATAAATATTAATATCATATTAATTGCCATACAATAGACCTTATCACAGTATCTTCTGCCATCTTGAAAATGGGCAAAATTATATGAGAACAATTACAACAAATGTATGACATCACTAGTCAGAGCAATCACTTCCCCATCAAGCTAAAGACATAATTATTTTATGTTAAATTGTAAGCCCCAGACAGAAATACTAGTGTATAAAATGGGCTCGGATTTTGCTTAACAACCAGTGATTTTCCATTTTTTGACTCCCCCGTTCTTTATTAAAGTACCCCCAGGCAGACAAATTTTAATATTTGAATTACAAATTAAGTGAACTGTTGTTAAACCACACTTCACTGTAACTATATTGGAGTCACTCACATCCTTTACCTCAATATATCTATAATTTTATCAGAGCATAATTATATTTTGAACAGTGTACATACTCATAGTCTACACAATGTTGTGCTGTGTTAGGATATGCAAGACACACTTAAACAAGAGTTGGACTTTGAACGTGAAGCACGGAATGGGGAGAGATGTCAGGAAGAACTTAAACACTTGAAATTTGTTTATGTACCAAAAGTGTATTGGGATATCACCACAAAGGTAATGTGTAAATCGGTAGGCCCGTACACAAAGTTTTGTATGAGGGGGTGCAAACATCTGGGGGAAGAACCCAATTTAGGAAAATTTTCAAAAATTGAGGTTGCTGGAGACTGCATTTCCTGCATTCTGAAGGCGGCTATGCTGGAACCTGAGAGTCTGAAATTAGTGTGAAAGTTGCCAATTTTTTGTTACATTAAAGGTATTTTGGCACAAGCAAATATGTTTTAATTTTGCAAAAAAAACAACTTACGATAGATTTCTGTTGTATGTACTCTTGTATACCACTTCTTCGGTCAACTCACTATGCAGTCATCAGGTTGTAATTATATTTGCGACTTATATATTCATATAAATTACATATACAGCGATCCTGATCTGAAGCCGACCTTCACGGCCCATGGGGGAGGGGGAGGGGGAGGGGGGGGGGGTGCATACGCACCCAATGCACCCCTCTTGCATACGGGCCTGATCGGTTTTACATGTATATAATTATATATAAAGATAAAGCTATATGCTACATGCATAAACACTAGGTTAAGGGTTGGATTGAATCCTGGGGAGTGCTCTCTAACATCAGTGTATGTGTGACACTGGGATCTCAAAACCCTATTTCAGCCAAACATCGATGATCTTCTGCAAAATGTTAGCGTATTTCAGACCTGACCTTTGTTAGGCCTAAACGGTAAAATATATACGCTGTTTAGTCTACATAGTGTCAAAAACCACAACTTTCAGGGTGGAATGTATGTTTATGTTGGTGCATTCTCATGTGCAATTTATTGTATTCTGGTATTATGCCATTTATCAGCCATATATGTTGATGTTGCGACAATGTCCATTACTGCACTGAAAACAACATCATTATCTTTCTTTCAGAAGCTATATAAATATCAAGCATCAGTAAGCACACAGTAACTGTTGACTTGTGCATTGTGTTTCAGCGGGTGTTGTGTGCAGAGTTTATCGACGGATGTAACGTAGATGATGTTGAGGGAATTCAGAAAAGAGGTTTAAGTGTTGCTGATGTAAGTTATTGCTGTAATGTGTTACTGTCTCCCAGATATGGTGATAATCGTTATCCATAACTAAGAAAACGTACCTAGTTTGAAAACGTATCTATTTGAAGCAGCATATGACATTAATTTGTATTTCTAGGCTATTTAGTTATTATTTCATCAATTTTAAATTGTTTTAGTTATCTATAAGTGATTACTTTTTAATTTCCTAAACTATGTTTTAATAGTGTGTTATTGTATATATTTATCCATAGTTTTCAACATTAACATTGTAACGTGCCTAGGTCAATTAGTGGATTTGGCGCTATAGTTATTATTATAATGTATTTGGAGAATGAATGCTTTTTGAAGTAAACTTTGTCATTTTCTATTTGTGCTGCATCAATTCACTAGTTCACTGCTCTAATAACATTGTACAGTCTGCATTGTGCAACCTTACTCCATGTTATATAGCTACAAGTGAATATCTAGGTAATATAAACACTGCATTACCAGTATTATAATTTGTTACTAAAATATGCGTTTAAAAATCGATTGGTTGGTAAGCTGTTGCAGGAAAACTAAATGCATGCCACTTTCTCAATTGAAGAAAACCCAGTGGAACTAGTGGCAGAGATTTCAGAGAGAAAGAACTGATTGGTTATTATTAGAGAATTCTATAAGAAACTAGAAAAGTGTTGCTAGTAACTCTTTAAAAACATGTAAGTTCCATGTTATTGTTTTTGATAATTGTAGCAAACATTCAAAACATTCCTGAATAATATCAATGGTGGTGGGTATACTACTTACTTCGTGTTCACTGATGTATCACTTGCATTCCAAACATTCCTGAATACTATTAATGATGGTGGGTATACTACTTACTCAATTATACTGATGTATCACTCGCTTAGGTGGATTATAAGTTGATCAAAGCATTTGGTGATCAAATCTTTCTTAGTGGCTTTCTACATGGTGACCCTCACGCTGCTAACGGTACGTCATGTATAAGCTTTATATGACCTATTTATGCCATATTATGTCTGTTTCTGCACATACATGTGATACTTTATCCCAGTTTCAAAATTTGCAATAAACACTGATTCACACAAAAAAACCGCAGAAGAAATAGATTTGATAAGTTAAATCGTTGGGTGTCATTTCTTTATTGATCCACATAATTTGGGGAATTAGTAGACATTTTTAGCTTACAATACTCTGTAACTATTTTAGAAAATGTAGAAATAGCGTCACTGCATGATTAACTCTTTCTGAGGAAATCCAATTTTGCATGATGTAAAGCGATTATCTAGTTAAAGAAATATAATTGTTTCTATTACAGTACTTATCAGGAAAGGCAATGACAGCAAAGCACAAGTGGTTATTATTGATCACGGACTCTATGAAAACCTCGCTAAGAAGTAAGTAATCCTAGTAGCAATGGTAAGTTGCACTATAGAGTTACTCAGCAACAGCCTTCAAACTAAAATGAATTAAAAAAGTATTTTCCAAGTGGAATAAACTGGACGGCACTGACAGAATATGACATGTTCCATCTGTACAAACCTACCGGAACCGACTTGTGTCCAATTTTGATTCTGCCATCCGATTGCCAAATAAAGGAATTCGATGGCGTGAATGCTGGTGTGTGGTTCAGAACGGAAGGTTTGTACATATGAAAGACACGTTCTATTCTGACTTGCCAGAGCAATAAAACTGAGGAAATTGCCTGATTATTGTCAGTTCATTCCACAATAGTTCCACCAAAATGGCGCAAACTTTTCACTTTTCAATTAATCGTTCAAATAGGAAGCTTTCCAGCTAAATTGAAGTCGCACCTGCATTACGGCCATCAGAGAGACGTGTTACCTATGTGCAGAGAAATTACATACCGATGATTTAGAGCCGTTAAAAACAAACAAAAAATTGATTAAACAGTTAAAGAAGGAACAGATAAAGTTGAATTCATGAGTCGTTGTTGTAATTCAGAATCACAAGGGAAGTTATATGTAAGTTTCTTTGCAAATAGAACCTTCTCACGTGAAGAATGTCGATCTAAATCCTGATGTTAGTGCTTTGAAAATGCCAGAAATGGAAAGAGCAAGTGAAAGTTGGGAAGCAGAGAAAATTTGAGGATTCTATTTAAAAAACTATGACACTGACGAAGTTTTAAAAAACAAAATTACTTACAGATAATGTATGGCGAATTGGCAAGCATGCCCGTCTGGGTCAAATTCGCCATACATTCTCTATAAAAAAATATATTTTTTAAAACTTCGCCAGTGTCGCCGTTTTTTAGATATAATCCTCATATTTTCGCTGCTTACCAAGTTTCAATCGCTTTTTCCATTTCTGGTATTTTCAAAGCACTAACATCAGGATTTAGATCGACATTTTTCACGTGAGAAGGATCTATTGTAACATCATGAAACAAGATGCTTCTCGAGACACTACACTGATGGTCACTAGCTATTTGTCTTTATTATGGGTAAATTTAATTTTGTGAATCCGGTTCTTTTATAACACGAAGAAACATTTTATCAAGTTGTTGTAACGTATCTCCATATATTATATATTTGTATATTTTGATCTTTTATCTATCTTGCATTTGCGAACTCCTGACAAAACTGCACATGTTTCCTTCTTTAGGGACCGGTTAAGTTTGTGTAATCTTTGGAAATCAATTGTATTGAACGATCAAGAGAAGATGAAATACTTTAGCAAACAACTTGGAGTTGATGGTAAGCTAATGATTATATATTATTGTGTAAGTGTTGTTTCAAAATATTTTGAAGTTGTTGATCGAATCAACGCCATTTGAAAGTCAGTTTGTTCATCCAGCTGGTATATTGTTTGTATTGAGGTATTCTTTCTGTAACTGGTACACGTGCTTACCAGTATAACAAACAGCGACTTACAAATTGAGTTTATATTGAAACTGTTTCTTGCATTGATACGAATGACAACAGAATAAATTTCTAATAATTTCCTTCCTGAGGGTTGTATTTGTGCGGCCTTCTTTCGCCACACCGCCCATGGACAGGGACGTTAAGCCGTTGCTCTAGTCTCTTGACGTTCTATCGAGGGACTTAAATGAACCCACGCACTTGGCGATAAGTAGGTTAATGCCGGTGTTGTGGTCTGTCGTCTCATCTCTACATGTAGTTTAATCCATTTAGCTGTAGGTTGTGGTGGGAGGTCGCACATTGACCGTATAGCGGCTGCCAGAGGCGCCTTGTACATGCTTGCGGTTCTACCTTGTGAGTTGTGTCTTTCGTAATTCAGCCCAACCAATTTCCCAACCGGCTGCAATGATTGACAATAAGTCTAACACACTACTACTACTACTACTACTACTACTATTACTACTACTACTACTACTACTACTACTACTACTACTACTACTACTACTACTACTACTACTACTGCTGCTGCTGCTGCTGCTACACTACTGCTACTGCTATACTTATGAGGCTACATTAACAATAACTGTGTTGACACGCATCACTAACTGTAAGTTCAATATTCTTTCATATGCAGACTATGAGAATTTCTGTCAAATTCTTCTCCAACGACCCTTCGCGTGGGGCAGCAAGGGCTCACTGTTTAAAAGTAGAGTAACTGAAGAGGATTATAATGTTATGACTCAGCTGGCTGAGCGACATTTTGATAGAGTCATTGTCATCCTCAAGAGTTTGCCAAGAAGCATGCTACTGGTATTTAGGTTGGTATCCTTGTGCAAAAAAAGAGCTTCAGATTGATTTTAGGATCCATGTCACGGCTATTTACAGGAAGAATACGTGATACACTATTCCTTATTTCAAGAGGAAGATTATTCCAAACTTTTGCGGATGCATATTTGCCATTAAATTTACCACAGTTCAATTTTGGTTTTGAGAGAGAAAGGTTGCCTTGGAACTGGTCTCATGTTTATGGTTGATTTGGTGAAAATAATTACTCAGTATATCAGGAATCAGATGATTAATTTGTTTGTAGACTAATTCACCCAACTGAAAACGAACAACTTCATAACCCGAGTCTTTTAAACAAAGGTTTTCTTGGTGTTCTGGTGCCTGCAAATGAAATAGCTCTAGCAGCACGTTTTTGAATATGAATAGGTTTCAGCATCATCATCATCAGCAGCAGCATTAGCATTACATTAGCATTACATTAGCATCATCTGCATACTAGTTTGTTTACTCATTGTTCTATTTACATTCTCTGTATAGGAATACGAATACGGTTCGTTCCATTGACCTACAGCTTGGGGAGCCTGTGGACAGATTCGTTATCATGGCCAAATGGTGAGGCTGCCTGTGGTAATGAGTTTTGATCCACTATCATTAACGCTCTTCCACTTTCTCCTCTTTTCGTTCACGTTCATAGTTGCTATATCTTAATCCTATAGTTTTAGAGAAAGACGGACGTTTCACTTTGGGGGAGGGGAAGAGGGGAAGGGAGGGTTGTTGGACGGCCCCAATCACTACTTTCAATATGCCTCGTCTATTCGTGCTGAACTTTGGCGTGTAGATTGGAGGTTTTGTTTCTAGACTGGTGGACCCGTAGATGGACCGGTAGGGTTAGGTTTTTTAGGCTTCTGTTATTGTACCGCTGACCAGGTGTTATCAACTTCTTATTCCAGTGCAATAGCTGGTACGGTTTGTAACAATATTAACGATGTGAACGTGTGGTTCCGGATGAGAACTTATTACCAGAGTCTCGTCCTCGACGTTAGAATACGGTAAGTTCACAGTTTTACCACAGAGATCCCGCACGATATTTTTGTTTTTTAAAATACAATTTACAGCTAATGTTACTATCTTACTATCTGTCTGTTGTCCTCTCTTTTCTTTCGATAATTTATGAGATACAGCGAGAATGAGGCGGATTTAATGCGAGCGCTGTCTGTTATTGATCGAGATGGCTCGTCATACGATACACGTGACAATCTGCTAACAAATTGAGCTCTTGAGTCTCGTGTTTCATTTCCACCTCATTGGCTGGCGTGGCCAAAGTAAGCCATGGTTTGGACAAGCCCAGCTCAAAACCCCTCGGCCAGGATAAGCCGCGGCTTGTCTTAGCCGCTGCTCCGTATCGAAGCCGTGAACGTTGAGTTTGTATACCCTTTATACGAGGCATTTGTTGCTTATGTAAGCCGCGGCATATTTTCTCTTGTATCAACGGCCGTATTATGTAACAGTGAAGTCACATGATTTCTCTGGTACTATACTAGTAGGATCTGGCTATTTGAGAGTACTAACAGTTGTGTGTTACTGTGTCGTATCTGTACAGGTACATGAGTTTGCGGGCGTGGATGGTCGAGAACTACCTTCACTTACTACAATACATGGGTCGAGCACCAAAGGATTTGGACAAACTCACTTCCAAACTGAAAACCTTGGAAGATTTGGACTCTATTGTTGGTGACCAGTACCAAGCAACATAACGCGACGAGCGAACGAAGATGGGGTTTAGGGTTATCTTTGCAATTGGGTTTAGGGTTATCTTTGCAATATTGGGTTTAGGGTTATCTTTGCAATATTGGGTTTAGGGTTATCTTTGCAATTGGGTTTAGGGTTATCTTTGCAATATTGGGTTTAGGGTTATCTTTGCAATTGGGTTTAGGATTATGTTCGAAAAGGTACTGAAAAATAAAAAAATGTGGAAGCTGAATTATTTACCTGTCAAACTCACGTTACTTACGCCATGTTATTTGCCCAATATTGGGGTTGATTCGACTAGAAGTCCAGTCGGTATGTTTCGTTTCGTGAGTAAAGTTTTTAGCTGCGGTTTTTTGACAGCGTTATCCTTCTCTTTGTCTCATTCTTATACAGTCTCTTTCTAGCTTCTTTCTCGACACTTTTAATATCCGGTATCTTATGGATTTTTATATGATAAAAATGGTTATAAGATCTAGACCAGATTATAAAATAGCTGAGCTTAGCTGGGTAGGTATAATGAACGCTCTAACAGATGAAGAATTAGCGTTTATATCATACCTGAGGATGGACACACATTTTTCTTATCAAGCGTGCACGTCCAATCTCATAATACGTTCTCTGTAAACATGTCTACTTCGACCTGCTATTTTCATTTCTGGTATTTAAAAAGTGCTAACATCAAGACTTCGTTGATATTTAAAACGTGAAAACCTTTGCGCAAGAGTAATTCGAATATGTACTTGTGTTCCCAAGCAAATTTGATCGGATGGTCGGCGATTGAAGAAAGTTCTGAAGACTTAAGCAAATTTAGCGCTGACTCATAAAAAAATTATTACAACAGTTCACATTTTCATTCCTGTTAATTATCTATACAACCAAAACGATACAACACGTTTTTCCAGATCATTAACTTCATTTATTGTCTATTCAGCAAAGTATAGTATTTACATGTGAAGTATGTTAAGTAGTAATTATAGAATTAGAAAGATGACTATTTTGAAAATAAAAGCGTGCTCCTTGCAAAAAATAAATAAAAGTATATAAAACGGAAGCTGAACAAGTCTGCATTTATATTATAATTATTTTATCTAGCTTGTAAACGGGTACTCCCATATATTCGCTATACAGGTATGTGCTATACTGTTCAGGGTATGGTTTTCAAGCCTTTTTAGTCTAGAACAAGGTATGGATTTTAGGTGTTTAGTTTGAAACAAGGTAGATAAATACAAATACTCTGGAATAGATGATGTTTAGTCCGGAACAGGGTAGGGATTTTAGGTGTTTAGTCTGGAAAAGGGGAGGGATTTCTGATGGTCAGTCTAGAACAGGGTGTCCAAACAACCCATTCTGGTCTGGTCTTATAAAGAACGGGTCTAACTCATCGGCCGCGTTGAAATTGTATATATGATTAATCCTACCCCTAACTCTACCCCTAACCCTAACCGGAACCCTAACCCTAACCCTAACCCTAACCCTAAGTAACCCTAACCCTAAGTAACCCTAACCCTAAGCCTAACCCTAAGTAACCCTAACCCTAACCGGAACCCTAACCCTGAGTAACCCTAACCCTAACCCAAACCCTAACCGGAACCCTAACCCTAAGTAACCCTAACACTAACCCTGACCCTAACGCTAACCCTTCTTTAAAACTAGTCAAGCTCAACGTAGTCTGTTAAAACAGCCAAACCCCGTAGGTTCTATTCCCGTCATTTTAATGAAGCCGTGCAGCCGCTGAAATTGTACATAAAGATTAACCCTAACCCTAACATTTAGTATAGTTGGTTATTCAGTTTTGTGTATATCAACTGGTGGATTTGCTGGAAGCTTTAAGCTGCTACACATGATGGTAAAGTCTCCGGAGAGCACCAGTTTGCGGTCCACTTGACCATCATTAGGTTTAGTCACGTGGACCGCAAATGTTTGTTTTTATCCTTATATGTAGTTATGTACAAGTAAAAAGGTTTAGCCATATATTCATCATATACAGTCAATGTTCGAATGAGAGGTTACTCGAGTGCAATACCAAATTTGACTTTGGTTGGAAAGTGCTCACCGCAG
>JANUFV010092086.1:0-10486 GCA_024757865.1 Epizoanthus scotinus
GAACATTTTAAAATAATATTTTTTGGGTGGCTCCCCCTACTGAAAGCTTTGCTCCTCATACTGAAACCTATATTCATTTTATATCTCATTCTGATATCTACAGAATATTAAATGGTCGACTCCCTCCCCCCTTAACATCTCCATACCACAACTAATAAATTATGACTAAATATTCTCTAATTAAGGGACTGACATTTATTATCTGAAAGAGCTGGGAGCTAGACAAATATTGTAAAACATGTGAAGTCATGAACATTTTCAGAGTCAAAAATTGCAGCCCACAGCACGATAAGAAAGAACTCCCTTCAGGCAGCATGTTCCTTTTAGTTAATACATAATAAAGTTTATATTTAATTTACTGACAGAATAGGCCTTTCCTAAACCACCTTCCACTATATACAACGTGTTCATGTACCAGGGATTTACCACTCACTTCCAATTACCGACTGCCTGAGCGTGACTGTACTGTATCATTATTTTCTTTCCTGTGTGTGTCTGAAAGTAACACTGACATCAATTTAAGTCTTGATGTTAGCTTGAGAAAACATGCAATGGCTGATTCATGTCGAGTATACCTTGTTTTGCTGTACAAATCATGTCCATTGTACAATTAATACAGTCAATACAATTGATAGATGAAGTGATTCAGTTTACGCATGGTTTGATTTGCAGGAGGGGTTACTCTTCTTCGAGCTGCGGCAAAAAACCATGCTAGGGTGACAGTAGTGTGCGATCCTGACGACTATGATAAGTATGTTATACACCTATTGAGGCTAGGGTAACGTGCAGATCAGTGCTGATAGTATGTTGGTGTTGGTGTTGGTGTTGGTGTTGGTGTTGGTGTTGGTGTTGGTGTTGGTGTTGGTGTTGGTGTTGGTGAGGTACATGGAGCTAGTATAGTTAGGGTTGTAGTTGTTGTGATGTTGCTGTTACATTCAGGTGTTGGTAGGGTGTTGGTAGGGTGTTGGTATTGGTGGTCTTTTGGTGATAGTGTTGGTGCTGGTACTGGTGAGGTACATGGAGCTAGTATAGTTAGGGTTGCAGTTCTTGTGATGTTGCTGTTATCATTCAGGTGTTGGTAGGGTGTTGGTATTGGTGGGCTGTTGGTGGGGTGTTATTGTTGATGGGGTGTTATTGTTGGTGGGGTGTTGGTGACAGTGATGGTGTTGGTACTGGCGAGGTACATGTAGCTAGTATAGTTAGGGTTGCAGTTGTTGTGATGTTGCTGTTATCACTCAGGTGTTGGTAGGGTGTTGGTATTGGTGGGGTGTTATTGTTGGTGGGGTGTTATTGTTGGTGTGGTGTTGGTGTTGGTGACAGTGATCGTGTTGGTACTGGCAAGGTACATGTAGCTAGTATAGTTTGGGTTGCAGTTGTTGTGATGTTGGTGTTATCATTCAGGTGTTGGTAGGGTGTTGGTGTTGGTGTTGGTGGGGTGTTATTGTTGATGGGGTGTTATTGTTGATGGGGTGTTATTGTTGATGAGGTGTTATTGTTGATGGGGTGTTATTGTTGATGGGGTGTTGGTGTTCATGGGGTGTTGGTGATGGTGATGGTGTTGGTACTAATGAGTTACATGTAGCTAGTATAGTTTGGGTTGCAGTTGTTGTGATGTTGCTGTTATCATTCAGGTGTTGGTAGGGTGTTGGTGTTGGTGGGGTGTTATTGTTGATGGGGTGTTGGTGTTGGTGGGGTGTTGGTGTTGGTGACGGTGATGGTGTTGGTACTGATGAGGTACATGTAGCTAGTATAGTTTGGGTTGCTGTTGTTGTTGTTGTGATGTTGCTGTTATCATTCAGGTGTTGGTATTGGTGGGGTGTTGGTGAGGTATTATTGTTGGTGGAGTGTTGGTGACAGTGTTAGTGTTAGTACTGGTGGGGTACATGTAGCTAGTATAGTTAGGGTTGCAGCTGTTGTGATGTTGCTGTTATCATTCAGGTGTTGGTATTGGTGGGGTGTTGGTGAGGTATTATTGTTGGTGGGGTGTTGGTGACAGTGTTAGTGTTGGTACTGGTGGGGTACATGTAGCTAGTATAGTTAGGGTTGCAGCTGTTGTGATGTTGCTGTTATGCAGGTGTTGGTGTTGGTGGTGGGGTATTAGGGAAGGGTATTGGTGGGGTATTGGGGGAGGGTGTTGGTGGGGTATTGGGGGAGGGTGTTGGTTGGGTGTTGGAGGAAGGTGTTGGGGGAAGGTGTTGGGGGAGAGTCTTAGTGGAAGGTGTTACTCAGGTGTTGGTGTTGACATTGGTGGGGTGTTAATGTTGGAGTTGGAGTTGGTGAAGTGTTGGTGGGCTGTTGGTGCTGTTATTGGTGGGGGGTGTTACTGTTGGAAGATGTTGGTGTTGGTGGGATGTTGGAAGTGTTGGGGGTGTTTGTGACTGTGTTAGTGTAGTGTTGGTTGTAGTTTTTGTGTGATGTTAGTGGGGTGTTGGTGGTTGAGTGTTAATGTAGTGATGGTGGTAGTTCTAGTGTGTTGCTGGTGGGGTGTTGGTGGAGTGTTGGTGGGATGTTAGTGGTGGTGGGATGTTATGGGTGTTGCTAATATAATTGTGTTAGTGTAGTGTTGGTAGTGGTTTTAGTGTGAATTTGCAGTGTTTAAAGTTATTGTTTTCAATCTTTTGATAAATCCAAGATCCAGCTAATCAAGAATACATCATAACACAGTACATGTCTTTTCTGTAGTAAATGTTGTAAAACTAGCAAATTACATTGTACCTTTATTTATATATTGCTTTCTTAATAACTGCAGCATAGCTGCAGAGTTTGCAGCCAGTGAGGCCCACGATACTCTGCCAGACACTAAGAAAACTCTAGCATTGAAGGTAACTTGATGGAACTCTGGTAGGCAGGAGTACTGGTTATCACCTGCTACGATAAAATAATATGAGTTTAGCTGGATAAAATTTTACATAGTCATGGAAATTGCATGACTACGGGTACAATCCTGTTGAATTAGACAGGTCCAGTGAGTTGACACATGCTAGCCATTCAGAAAAATGTATCAATGCCTTTGAAGCCATGTGAAAGGCGCTATATAAATCTATTATTATTATTTTTAAAAAAATTTAGTGAAAAAGAGTACCTGTATGTGTTTTGAACTTTTGAAAGAGATTCAAATTTGAGTACGAGTCATAATAAATTATATATATATATATCAAAAGTGATGTCATGTCTTTTATCGGTTGTTAATTGTGCAGTACTGGTTCATATCCCTTGTGGCTGAAGAACTATGATTGTGGTATACAATGTATGAAATGCATGGGCAAACAAACCCAACGAGACTAGTGGACACTACGGGAGAAGCGATAAGCCCTTAACATCGAATTCTCAAACTTGCTAATTTTGCAAATACAAGTAAAGGATAATATAAAAGATAATTAAAACATAAATTGAGTATTGAAATATTTCTCCATTTCAGGCTTTCAATCATACGGCAGGTTACGACAACACAATCTCAGACTACTTCAGGAGGGAATACAGCCAGGGAGTGTCTCAGTTGCCGCTACGTTACGGCATGAACCCTCACCAGAAACCTGCCCAGCTGTCTACAACTCTACCACAGCTGCCAGTTAAAGTCATGAATGGATCGCCAGGATTTATCAACTTGTGTGATGCATTTAACTCATGGCAGTTAGTCCAAGTAAGTTCTATATATCACATGGCCAGGACTGAAATATTTTGTCCTATCTTGAGGACTCGTTTTGGTGTAGGGGAAAGGCCTGCTGAGCTGTCTCTTTTCTGATCTAGAGCTGAAAAATTAAAACAAGATGTTAATGAATACTATGTGCTGTATGCCAGCTGTGTATGGTGAATATAAACATCTGCCAGTACCGCTATCCGAGGTGTGTGTTATGATCCGCTTCCTAAGTAATCATTCATATGTGTAGCGTCAAGTTTAATTTTCAGAGTCATTGATAAAATCCACAAAAATTAATGCAAACAGGCAGAACTGATACTGTATGAGAAACGACTGAATTTTGTTCTATAAAGTGATTTTCTAAGTACTTTAATTACCACAAACCAAACTGACGAGGACCCTATGGACTGAAAGATCTTTTTAAAGAAACGATATAGATATATAGAATGCTCCAAACTCGTTTAAATATTAAACTTATAGAATATAATGAAACTGTAGCTTGTTTCCTTTCTGTATAATAATTATTCTATTTATATTAACTTCCTTTTCATTTACGTGTAATTTAGTAAGTGAAGCATTAAAAAATGGGTTATTCCATAAGATAATTATTTGTATTCCTACCCTGATGGCATGAGTTTTTGGTCCTCCAATTGTGACTCAGGATCTCTTTGTTAGATTTCTAAGACATAGTACTAAAACATGAGTTAGTTAGTGTAATGTCAACCAGAGGTTTTCCATGGTTTTAAACGGTTTATATGGTATAACAAATCGTTCAAAATCTGCAATATAATCCTAGTATTAGTTGATTTTTACAATAGTTCAGAAATTCAGAAATCAGCTAATTTACATACCCAATGGCACTCCAGTTCCTCTAGTTGCATTGATAGTTTCAACTGCTCGTGATTAGTAGTGTGGCGTCATATTGATTACAACAAAATAGAATAGGTACTAAAACAATTATCGTTTAGAACAATACAGTTAGGACTTCCACCCACAACTATGTATTGCTTCAATTACCTGCATGTATGCATAGCTTACCCCTCATTTTAACAGAGTACCAGAGTTACCAGAGTTACCAGATAATTCACTTGTTTCCAATTAACTATTTAGGAACTCCGTCAAGCCCTCGGTATTCCTGCTGCAGCATCATTTAAGCATGTGAGTCCTGCTGGGGCAGCTGTAGGTGTTGAGCTGACCCAAGAGCAGGCCAAAGTTTGTATGGTGGAAGACATGATGGAGAGTTTGACCCCCCTGGCTACGGCGTATGCGAGGGCTAGAGGTGCTGACAGGATGTCGTCATTTGGTGATTGGGTGGCCTTATCAGACACCTGTGACTTGGCAACAGCGAAGATTATTTCAAGAGAGGTATTGTACATGTTAATTAGCTGCTGCATGGATGGCAGAAAAACCATTTTCTGTCTTTCTAAAATAAAATGTCTTTATATATTATATAAATTAAGATCACCTATCTAGGTCTTGATCAACATTTTACATAGTCATTAAGCTTTATTTGTGTCAAACAACAACATATCAAAAGCAAGAAAAGTTTGCAAGTACCAAGAGACGTGAAGCCCACAAGTGTTCTTAAAGAGAATGTGATATTTTGGTCAGCAACCTAACATTTTGATAAATATCTCCAAGTGGCAATGATATATAATTACAATAATTCGACAAGTTTCTGTCACAAGTTTTAATTGATGTACAGCTTAATTATATGTTAAGTTTGGAAATCCTCTAATTTGTGTGCCATTGTATTCTGTGTTTAGGTATCAGATGGGATCATTGCACCAGGATATGATGCAGATGCTCTCGAGGTACTCCAGAAGAAGAAAGGAGGGAAATACTGTGTTCTACAGGTACTTAAAATATAATATGCATGTACTGGTTTACTAGTGTTTTAGATAGCCAGAAAAGTACTTCTGAAAACAGGCCCCTCGATCACACCCTTCAGAAAAAGACCACTGCTAATAGGTTCTATACATTTATATAATATTAAAGTACAGCCATTTTTTAAGTATGTACTTCCCCCCCCCCTCCCTCCCTAAAGAACCTTACACTAATTGAAAATGAGTTTATCGCTTGTATTCCACCGTCCCAAACTGTGCACTTGCTCATACAGTCTATAATTATACTAATCAATATTTAATTATAAATGTGCTACAAAATGTACTTTGTTTAGGTTAATGTTATACAGCTCAAGTTCAAACCCAATGCCCTCTCAGACCCATTATGAATAGGAGGTTGGGCTGTTACCTTCTGTCTCCTTTGGAAGTAAAACTAAATATTTAAGAATTAAAGCACTTACCGGTATACACTGTCTGTTCTTTCATTGTCCTATCAGTTCATTTTCTGTGATTAAAATGTTGCTCGATTCCACAGGGTTAACGTTGCTACCTGGGTTTGGTTAAGGGTTAAGGATGTGATCATCAAGAGTCACTATCGGTTGCATTAATTGATTTTACCTTTATTTATTATAATGTACTTTGTACTGTGCTTTGTGCAGATGGATCCCACCTATGAGCCGCCTCTACTGGAGACAAGGACACTGTTTGGTCTGCAGCTGACGCAGAAGAGGAACGATTCTAAAGTTGATGCAGCTCTTTTCACCAACATTCAGTCCAAGAGGAAGGATGTAAGAATATTTTACAGTATTTACAAACATATTATTGGGATTGTGTGTAATTTTATTTTTCAAATATTAGACAGTAACTGTTGCCAAGTTTGACCAAATGTAGGTTTGTACAATGAAAATGTACGTAGTCTTCTCAGTGTCATATTCTGGTCAGGTGTTGCCATCTGGCTGAAACTCTTAGGGTTCGAATTCATCATTGTATCCAGGGAAATAAATTGATTGTTTTGGACACTGCCTTTTGCTGTTATGTTTTTTAACAATTTACTGTTTGCATTGTGCAGCTTCCTAACGAAGCAGTCAGGGACCTGATTGTTGCCTCTGTTGCACTGAAGTACACCCAGTCCAACTCTGTCTGCTATGCAAGGGACGGACAGGTAACGTCATTTGCTTACATGTATCTATACATGACAGTCTGTTTTATTGGTATTGTTTTGCACTGCATATATTGCATGTTTATAGGTCAGTTGAGGCAATTCACAATTGATTGGCCAATGTAAAACACACTGTACGATGTACAGTGTACATGTAACTCACTTCTTTGTTACTTTTAAAAAAACTACAATAAATATTCAAACATGAAAACAAACTACCGGTAATTAAGCTGATCAGCTGGTCAAGAAAATGATGACTGAAAACATGACAGCATCTGAAGGTATTGAAAGGGCTAAATTCTCGGAATGGCAGGAGGCACTCCAGTTAGCAACTGACATGTATTTACAAATGTGGCTCGGAGCTTATTGTTAACTTGAGATTACCAGATCCAAGCACAGGACCGATTGGAGATTGGTCTTGAACTCTGTATGAACTCAAGTGATTGTCAGGTCATCACTGTCAAGAGGTGGTCTGGAGCAGTTCCTGTGTCATGAAGCAGGGGAAGAGGCAGACAATAATTGTAAAGGGTGTGGAGGAAAGGACCAATCTCAGAATAATGCAATATTAAACTGAACAATTGCAAGTAAACTGACAATAAACTGTCTGCAGTCCCCCTCAGTCATCACCCCCTAACTTTGCCTCAGACTATTCAAAAGATGTCGTTAGATGAGTTCGTACATACCGTACGTTGTAGATCTAAGCATCCTACCTGATGATGTGTTTCAGGTGATTGGCATCGGAGCTGGACAGCAATCCCGCATTCACTGCACCAGACTTGCTGGAGACAAGGCGAACAACTGGTAACATATTTTTACTGTGATCTTTGACTTTTTTTTCATTCTTTTTTTTTGTGTGACCAGATCAAGCAAGGTTGGAAACAAGTGCATTCATTTCTGTCAAGAACAGAAAACCAACATTTTTTTATTTAAGTGAAGAAGCAACTCCAAGAAAGTTAACATTTAGTGACATACATGCATTTGTTTAACCTGATGGCTTGATCAATCAACTGTGGACGGAGAGCCTAGGACAATGGCCTATTTTTCCCTCAAAAATAAAACCCAAAATAGTTCCTCAAAGGAATGCAAGAGAAGAGCTTATTTTAGGAAGTTTGCAGATCTGAGTTTTGCTAACACTAACTTTTCTGGCACAAGGTGGTTGAGACAGCACCCGAGGGTCATCAGCATGGTCTTTAAGAAGGTACATCGCTTTATTAAAATAATTAGTTAATTTGTTGCAGTACACCAAATAGAACACTTGCATACATGCATACATGCCAGATACTGGACTGCATAACTTCTTTCCTGTTGATGGAAACATCGTCAAAACATGTGTCCTAAAAAAATAATATGTGCTGATGGTATTGTGTGTGTTATAGATTATATTACTTGAAACCAGAAACATTGTCTTCAGTTGTTTGATATTCTCATATCTGGAACGTATACCTTGCTTTTTTGTTGGAAGATACATGTAAGCATGAAAAATATATGGCAGCTTGTCATAGTCTATATTTGGATTGTCTTACATTCGTTTCTTTGCAATCTAAGAGATAAGTGTATTGCATAATTCATACCGATAAACTGGAATATTGAAGAGTATTCAAGGTTGTTCTCATGCCAAGTTCTGTGAGGGAGCAAGTGTAGCTACCCCAGTATGTTTTGTGTTATACATTAACAAATTGTTTACCCCCCCCCCGCCCCTTGGCAAACGGAATGGGAATAATGTTACACTTGTAAAGAGAGATAGCCTGTCACTCATCTTTTAACTTGGTGATTGAGCTATATACAGTTGCTGCCCCATATGTCTTTGTATACTTATTTTCTTCTCTGTTTACATAGAATTGTATGTTCTAGCAATATCTTTCAGAAATTAACACAGCAAGTCAGATAAAGTATAGTAGTTATTAGAGTGTGACGCTGGTTGCCGCTGCTGCTGATATTCTATGTAAAGTGGTGCAACAACTGAATTTATGTGCCTGTAATGTTACTTTATAGGGCGTCAAGAGAGCAGAGATGTCCAATGCTATTGACGTATATGTTAATGGGACTGTTGGGCTGGTAGGTAATTTAATAGTAAGCTCTGTTTGTTTGTGTGTGTGTGTGTGTGTGTGTGTGTGTCTGCGTTCGTGTGTGTGTGTGTGTGTGTGCGTGCATGCGTGTGTACATGTGTGTGTATATATGCGTGAGTGTGCGTGAGTGCGTGCGTGTGTGTGCGTGTGTGTGTGTGTGTGTGTGTGTGTACATGCGTGTGCCATGTATCTGTGTTTCTGGGATGATGTTTCACTGTTGTGTCGGTGAAAACAATGCTCCTTGCGTTCCTTCCATTTTAACAATCATGCTTTCTGCTTATTTTATCTTCTATTAAGGATGTGGATAAGAAGTCATGGGAAGACATGTTTGAAAACGCTCCAGCACTCCTTACACAGGTAAGACTGTTTGTGGATAAATATTATTTGATAAGCGATAAACATATTTGCATGACACTTCCATGAAAATTAACACTTTGTTCTTTCAAGCAAGAATTGTTCCACAAATAGTAGAATGCTCATGGCAGAAAATAATTCTGTGACTCTGGTGATCTTTGGGGGTTAGGGAGTGCATTCATATTTGCCAATTGCTGTGGTTAATCTTGACGAAGGTTGTGTAAACCCAACTGATGGTTTATTTGTTGCTTTGATATCCGCTCGACAGGCAGAGAGGGATGACTGGATAAAGAAGTTGAAAGGTGTGTCGCTCAGCTCAGATGCATTCTTCCCGTTTAGGGACAACATTGACAGAGCTCAACAGGTAAGAGAATGCTGTATTTACATGTGTACAGGTAGAGAATGCTGTATTTACATGTGTACAGGTAGAGAATGCTGTGTTTACATGTGTTCTGCATGTGGCTCATTCCAGAGCCTTTAGTGACAGAACAAAGACTGACGGTTCTGGTGACGAGACTACATACAGACCTATACTCCCGAATCCGCATTCTAGTATTTCCTGTGGCAGAAATGAAGGACTCTGGAATAATCTAAACATTAGCATGCAATTGTGTGAAAGGCCAACAGATTAACCAATGGGTGGTTAGCACATATTTATATCTATCCTAAGGCAGGTAGATTGGATGATAAGTGTTATTGGCTAGAACACCGGCGTACGTTTGACGAGGATTAACCCAACCCCACCCCCACCCCCACCCCCTTTAACAGAGAGGGGTGGTTAATGGGTATATTTACACTCTAATAGTAGATATTGTTAACATCGGCTGCACTCCAACGGGTTATTTTAACAAAAGGTTTTTTTTGAGCTATTTAAAACATAATTTATCAATTTGACTTGGTTTTCAGAGTGGTGTGGAGTTTATCGCGAGTCCCGCGGGATCGGCTAACGATGCTCTGTGTGTGGATGCGGCGAACGAGCACGGCATGACTGTGGTACACACGAATGTCCGCTTGTTCCATCACTGATCAATGACATCAGCACTGCAATGCTGTTGCTATAAAATCAAGTATCCCTGTCCCTCTGGCTGGCCTGAACACTGTTCACATATGAAAGTTTACCCGACTGCATGCTATATGTGGCAGCACGTGTTGTACCTCACTTTCGTGTCATGCAATGATACTGGGCTAAATTAAATATCAGTTTATTTAAAGTAAACAAGTAATCGCAGTTGTTAAACCTATCCAAAAGTGTTGATTAAAGCTCAGAGTGACGTTACTTCTTGTTTGTTGCAGTGACAAGTCATGTTCGTCTTCGTCAAAGCGTCGGCCCTAGCAGTATTAGCTGTAGTGGGAATAGTCTAGGAGAGGTATTAGCTGTAGTGGGAATAGTCTAGGAGAGGTATTAGCTGTAGTGGGAATAGTCTAG
>JANUFV010092197.1:0-17698 GCA_024757865.1 Epizoanthus scotinus
CGTGAGAAGGCTAACAACAACTTGATAAACTTGCGTTGACTTGCGAACGGACTTGTAAAGCCGTTTGGCCATACAACTCAAGTTAGTGCAAGTAACCGCATGTTTGTACGCAAGTTTGAAGTCATAAACTTGCGTTGACTTGCGAGTCCTTTTGGCCAGGGCTTTACAGATCATGTTACGGACATTACCAATCATGGTACGGACATTACAAATCATGTTACGGACATTACAAATCATGTTACGGACATTACAAATCATGGTACGGACATCACGAATCATGATACGGACATTACCAATCACGGTACGGACATTACAAATCATGTTACGGACATTACCAATCATGGTACGGACATTACAAATCATGGTACGGACATTACAAATCATGTTACGGACATTAAAATTATGTTACGGACATTACAAATCATGTTACGGACATTACAAATCATGTTACGGACATTATAAATCATGTTACGGACATTACAAATCATGGTACGGACATTACAAATCATGGTACGGACATTATAAATCATGTTAGGGACATTATAAATCATGGTACGGACATTACCAATCATGGTACGGACATTACAAATCATGGTACGGACATTACAAATCATGGTACGGACATTACAAATCATGGTACGGACATTACAAATCATGTTACGGACATTATAAATCATGGTATGGACATTACCAATCATGGTACGGACATTACCAATCATGGTACGGACATTATAAATCATGTTAGGGACATTACAAGTCATGGTACAGACATTACAAATCATGTTACGGACATTAGCAATCATGATACGGACATTACGAATCATGTTACCGACATTACAAATCATGCTAACAGTAAAACTGTTGAGTGAAAAATATCTATTAGCATTTTTGTTATGGATATCACGTAATGTCCGTAACAGTTTTTTATTTAATGACATTACCCAATCAGTAGTTGTGAGCTGGACATGCCTTGTTTCGGGGAATATTAGCACGTAACGGTTCTTAATATATCAGTGTCACTTCATTTGAATATCAATTGCTATGAACTGAAAGAATGTTTCAATTTTAGGATCCATATGGCTGGCTAGTAAACTTGGTGAACAGGGTGAGTAATTTACTGCTATTTATAGTTTGTTTGTGTATTTTATACATGTATTATAATTTTGTAAATTGTATTATTATGAATTTGTTGATGTATGTATTTTATTTTTTAATTTGTACATTTTCATTACAAATTTTGATCATTTTATTTTGTGGCAGGTTTGTATACATATTTTGTTATAATTATTGTACTTCTCATTTTGCTCATTTGTATTCATTTTATTAGTTTGCAGAGAAGGAAGGATTTGAAGGGATCAGGAAGCAGATCGAAGATGCACAGAAAGTAGATGCACCTGTATGTATGACCATTTCAGGCCCAGAGTCTGTCAACTTGTCTTATCTTCTTTGTCCTTTTGTAGCTGAGCACATGTGCATGATTCAACCATTATAATAGTAATCCGAGTATTTCCTGTACATATACATTGTATAACAATTTCAGGCCAAGAGTCTGTTAACTTGTCTTGTCACATTTTGTCCTATGGTTACTGAAGCACATTTGCTTTGTAATATTACTTAGGGACAGGCCATTTAAGTTATTGTGGGCCCGGGTGAAACAATTTGTAAAACAAATTTACACAAGCCCACTAAACGAAAAAAAAAATGTGCACAACTAAAATAAATAAAAAGAGAGGGGAAGAATGAAAATTTGCAGCCCAAAGTTGTACGAAAATATATTTTGCAACAAAATCATTATTTCAGCCCCAACTCCCCCACCCCCCTGCACGATATCAAATGGTCCACCAGTGCCAAATCCTATTCTTTATTTTTATCAAATATCAAGGACCTTAACTTACATGTATTACTACTCTTACATGTAGTTCACACTCTTTCACACTCTGCTACTTGAGCATTGCATAACAGCGTTTTCTATGGGCTGTTAGTCCACGAGGCACTTCAAATAACTGTTTTATAATAAATCAAGAAAAGGTTTTATGAATATGATTTTTATACCTGGTTTTCTTGGATGGAACTGCGATTTCTGCTAGATTTTCAATCTTTTCTTTCGTCATCTCAACAAATCGAGATGGCACCATCTTGGATTTTTTGCAGCAACAGATATAATGATATACCTTGTGTTGATTTATTATAATAATATTTATAAATGCATTTTTAGCAAAAGTTTATCACATGTATTTTGTATCCTTCTTTAGCTATATTGTGAACTTAAATTACAGACCTAATATTGTAGAAACTATTGTAAATGCATTGAGGCTTTGCAAAATGCATGTTTAAAAATGGTTGTTATTATTGTTATAATTAACTCAGTCAGTTAAAAAATGTCATGAGGGAGTCCATTATCATTGCCATGTTGGTTTCCTTTGGGCTTCCTCACCATGTAATTTATGTAAATTAATTATGTAATTACAAGCCAGTCTTTCCTCTCTTAATCTACAGATGTTGACCAGCCTACTCAGTCCAATTGGAGTGTGTGCAAATTACCTTAACATTGAAGTCATCCCAGTAAGTCAGTTACCCCGTTTCATTATGACATAGGTTTCTGTAATGTAATCGAGGGTGTGCCTGCTAATAAACAAAATGGCAGGAGCTGTTGCACCATGGGATATAAGTACCATAAGTTGTGCTCTGAAAATGACTGAGTCAAGATTGCTTTTAGTTATTTATAATTTATAACCAAAAGGTATTGAAACTCTGTTTTGAAGAAAATTAGTAAATTTACTCAAGGCTAAAAGCATTACTTAGAGGGGGAGGGCTAGCGCAAAATGGAGGAGGGTAATCGATTTTTTGCAGGCGAAGGGGGATTTGTAAGAAATTAAGTAAAAATTGAGCTCAGGAAAATTCATTTGCACCAGACCCCACCTCCCTCTAGTAATTAATAACTGGTCCCTTTATCTTTATCAGGAGGGGCGTACTCGCTCTAAGGTTGGGGGTAGCTATCTGACACTAAGGCTCTCAAACCCTGACCCTGTTTGTGACAAAAATGTGTTTAAATTCCATCCCCTGTTCATAGATTTGCGCCAATTTACACTGTCACTTTAGTTCACTAAAAAGTATGAATTTTATTCCCTGTTTATGATAAATTTCCCAAAAGGTGAAATTTGAAACCCCGTTTATGAAAAGAAGATCTGAAAAGTATACCCCGAAGGGCAGCACTTCCCTGTATATGAATGCCCCTTTCCCCCTGGTATGACTTAGACAGCTTGCATCACATCTAATCTCCATGGTAAGATAAAAAGATCAGACACAAAGCTTATCAATTTGAAATAAATTGCATGAATACTGACTGGTAATAAATATTGCACGTTCGTATTTTGAACGAGCTATGCTCCTGGACGAAACGTGTTAAAATAAACTACTTACTTACTTACTTACTATAAACTGATATATTATTTAATTGTGTAAATTAAACTAAACAGTTTATAGTCGTAAAAGAAACATCTGCTTTCAATGGAAAATACCCCCTTTCAGATGACGGCTAAGGGCTTATTTTTAGAAAATTGTTTGCATCTGAGACTGGGGACTTAATAGAAGGTGAGGCTAAATAGAGGAATTATGGTAGTTACATGTAGTAGTACATTTGAGTCGGCTGTCTCCACTATCCCTGAAATAGTTGTTAAACGTGTCTGGAACTCTTCCTTCTCTTGCAGACTGTATTTGGCAATGTGATGGAGAAGACGCTAGCTTACATACAAGAACTCACTGATGAAGACATGAAGCAGAAGGTCAGTGTAACATTTAGTGCTGAGTGTTCAATTGAAGTTTTACCAGACAGCTGGAGTATGACAACTGTGACATTCAAAGTGGCACCGTTGTGTCTAGTGTTGTATTGCCAACCAGAGAATCAATATACATGCAGTTATAAAGTTTTTCCGATGTGTTTGAGTTTGTTCATCTTGAGGTTGTTTTATGTTATAATACATTGTATACAATTGTAATTACCTGCAGAAATGAGAGTGGTTATCAAAATTTAATAACATGTTTTAAGAAACTGTACTTGTACTAGGTAGCACTCATGCCCAGTAAAGTTCCCATGTACCATTTATAAACATGGTGATAATTATACATACATGTGCATACCATACATGACCATAGCTTTTTGAGCAACCCGTGTTTATTTATGGCAGTTTAATACTTAAGGGGCTTTAGTATGAGTATAGTGTCTGTAGTGTGCATGAAAATAGACCATGAGACTTTTGTTGCCAACTCTCAAAGTTTAAAGTACTCTATGCATGTGGGTTCTCAAGTCCCGGGACAGAATGCCATGATAATAGACCAATGACTTACAGGAAACAAAAGTGACGTGGGAACCACATCCAAATCTTTTTTGTAGTTTACAGGATTTTGGCGAAGATTTCAGTGAATCTTTAAAACTTAATACAACATTTTCAAGATGCCAGACAAGTAACAGTTGAATAAATTTGCTCTCATAAAAAGAAAATCATTTGTTTATTTTCCACACCACACCACACAAGATGTGCAAGATAAGAGATAAATGATTGTTCTGTACAAAATTTGAAAAAGAAGTTCAGAACATGAGTTGTTTACAAAATAGAAGCTTTTCATTTTCTATGCATCAGATTAACTAGATGGTTGAAGATTCAATCCAAGTTTTTCAAGGTTTCGTCTGTAATTTTGAAATCTTCCGACTACGGTTCTCAAGTCACTTCTCTTGACTGTAATGCCATGTACACAATAAAGGGGGATGGGAAGTTCTGATCATGGAATCAAGGTGGTAATCTGAGGTGCTAAACTACTCCAGAGTTAGTCTCGCACACAGCATAGTTTTAATGCTGCAAAGGACATGAGGGTGGGGGGGGGGGGTGGCAGGGCATCTTATCAGGAATAAATCTCAACAGAAGTGAATATTGATATTACAGGAAGTGGGCAAAGTGTTTGAGCTGTTGACCACCCTTAAACTGCTGTGTATGAGACTGTGGCAGAAGGAAGTCCCTGGAACAGGGGTGGATGACTTGCGGCTTGAAGTGGCACTGAAAATGTTGAAGACTCCACACTTTAATGCCAAGATGAACTCGTTGAAGGAGGTAGGAAATATTACCAACATTGTCAACTGGAAAGAGTCTGATTAAATTTGGAATCTTTGAGCTACAAGCCCTTTATGACATTGCATACAGAGGTTTAGTATTGTGTTGGGGAAGGGGAGAGGTGGTTTGACTATCCACTTGCAAGGCCTGGGCTGATCTTAACCTTTGAAACTGACATAAATACTAAATAATAATGTATACATCTTACATAGCGCTTCTCCTATACATGACATGACATTATGTATATATACATCAATACACAACTAATTAAATGTTTTTACAAAGTCATTTACATACATTTACAAATCAACATTTAAAAAAAATGATCAGAAAGTTCTTGTTACTTGAATAAACCCAGGTCATTGCACGCGCATATATTATCTGGTAGGGTATTCCATAGCTTTGGAGCAGCGTCTGTGAATGTCTTCTTTCCATACAAGTGCTAGGTATATATATCTAATCAGTGAACAATGATAATTTATAAGGACCTATCTTTATATGATTGACCTACATGTAGGCAATGTGTAGACCGTGCCAAAGCAGAGAATAAGCAAGGTTAGGTTTTATTTGCCCCACGGTGTTATTGTCATACAATGTAGGTGATAATGGCGACAACCCATTAATACTTCCTCTCGTAATTATATGAAGAATGCTACTTTTTTCAGGCCTGTAAGTTGATTGAAGATTCTGAGAAGCATAAGAATGCAAGAATCAACATTCCTCAGGACACAATTGCCGAGTGGTTGCTGGAAAACAAAGTGCTATCAATAGCATTCGAAAGTATGTTAACAGGGATTTCAGAATTATTTAGGTATTTTAGGCACTCAGAAGTGCAAAAAAATGTAAAAAACTTAATATAGAAAACGATCTTAATGGAAGTTAACCAAGTATTGTATTAGTATTGCATTGTATTTTGAAATCCTTGTTTTAAGCAGAATACTAACTAATATTAGTGAAAAAATAGTGAAAACAGAGTGTCTAAATACAAGAAACATAATTTTAACATCAAATAGATTTACCTTACTTAATGTCTAGCCTGGACCGAAATTAGATTCCTAATTTGTAATCCATTTTAATCTTCCCCAGTTTTAACCATCCACGTTCCTTTACGACTTATCACAATCTCTCTTATGTTTTTCTACAACGGTAACCTATTATTTTTAGATTTTCTTTGATTTGTGAAGAATTTCATACATCGCAAAAATGTCTTAAATAGCCGCGACAGAGTCCCTTTAAGTACAGAGTTTAACTAGTTATTAAAAAGTACAAAGAAGTTTATAACTTAATATATTTCAGTCCTGAAAAGCATGCACATGAAATTAGTTTAACAATATGGTGTAGAAGTATTGTTTAGAATTATTTTTATCTGTTTAGGTCTGGTAAAACAAGCTTTATGTTTGGCATGGAATTTTGCATGGAAGAAGCAGCTCAAACTATGTCCATTTACTGTAGTAGTACCTTCAGTGTACTTCATCACTCCATTTATATTATTTATATACACAGGTAACCTACACCAAACTCAATACTGTGACAGACTGAGAGTTGTGGTAGAATTTTTGGGAACCAGGCTTTCATTAGACGAACTTACAACTATCTGGAAAATGCAGGTACTGTCCGGTGTCTATATTGCAGTGTTGTTAACACTTGTTCTGCTGAATTTTCAAAATCCAAAAATTTTGAATTGTTTTTGAAAATACAAACACATTAATTTTAAGACACAAGTAACACCAAATGTTTTAAAAATCGAAAAATTCAGGATGGCCACCAAGATGGCGGTCGTTAATTTTCAAATGATGTTACATACAGTGATAAGCACTATATGATTCTTACCATGGAAACGTATTAGATATATCTAAGCATGCTAAATACCAAGTCTCCATCTTAATCCATATAGAAAATCATGTGGGGTCCAATTGATCCCCCTCCCCCTTCCCTTGGGCTAATATGTTACAAAATGTACCTTAGCCGTCCGAGAGTTACATTCAACTACATCTGTATTTAAATACTACATGTGAATTGGATCAGTAAATAACTTTTAATTTCTTGCTCTTTGCAGGTTGGCAAGCACGCCACGGAAGTTGACAATATTCATAACATCCTGGGTTCAGCGGCTGTGCGATTCAATTCTTCCCAACTCGATCATCTGTTTGTTCTAATTCAGCAGGTACATACAGTACAGCTGTACAATTATCTGTACAATCATTCTACTCTACTGTAAGCTGTATATTGAAATCTTATTAATAGAAATGAGCTCAAAGATCCACAGTGTTCGAAAAACGAAAGTTGTAATCATCTGTGAGTCAAGAAAACAAACATGTCATTTATTGACATGATATCTTCTAGGTCGAGACACCAGGAAAAAATGAAATAACAAATATTTGGCTCAAAGTTTTTTTTAAATACATAAACAAATCGATTAGATTTGATGACTTCAAACTACAGTAGAATCGCTGAACAGTATATGTGAAAGAGTGAACATTTAAATAAGTTAGTCAGGTTTTTTCTCTTTATACTAAGAGATATAAAGTGCAAAACACATATTTGTTGTAACAAATCTCATCGCTTTGCCAAACTTCACATTGCATATTAACTTGCTGTCAATTGATTGTCATAAAGTGAAGTTTGCTCACCAGTAACGGTAAGATTATTAATTGTATTCTATCTTTTGTTTTGTGTTGTTCAGAGTTGGTCTACTGAGAGTGATCGTATGAAAGAGAAACTTCTTGTGCTAATTGGTAGAATCGGGAAGGAGGCTCGAGTTGGCAAGATCACCACAAAGGTATATCATTTTCCAAGCATACGTTGTACATGTATTTATTAAATGCATTCCTGTCATGAGTTTTGAAATATATAAATAAATAAACTTTATTTATTGAAGGTGACACATTTACACAAAGTAATCTAACCCTAACCACACCAGGATCACTACTCTGCTCTTTTCGACAAGTGTGTGGGTTCTCTTAAGTCTTCAAGGTGATGTATTAGGAGACTAGACCAACTGCTTAACGTCTGTCCACGGACGTTGTGGCAAAAGAAGGTCGTACAAATACAACCCCCGGGAAGGCCTCTTGAAGATTGAACCTGGGACCTTCTGGTCGGGAGACAGGGCAAATCTCACCTGATGTTTTCCTATTTTATATAATCCAACTTGTCGAACTGGGTACTGTGATGTAGATTTTTTAATTGTGCGATAACTTGTTCTCGAGATATTAGGCATTTGAATTAAGTGTGTAACTTTTGAGATTAAACAAGAAAAAAAAACGACTTTTTGTTGAATAATTTATTTTGTGTTATAAAATTGTGTGTGCCAGGCAATGGAGAGGTTTATCGCAATCTAGTTAGATATTGTACAATGAATTTCACTACTGTTTCTCTTTTGCAGACAGCAAAATCTTAGAAAAACATAATATGTTTAGTCTGTTTATTACAATGAACCACACTTCTGATGTCAAAGATCCAACGTTTACCCTTAATATCTCAAGAACTATGTGTCGTAGAACAATAACGTTTACCTTACAGTGATCAAGTGGAATCAGATAAATTAATAAATTAATAAAATCACGATGTCCTTTTAGGTGAGACTTGCCCTTTAATGCATATTCATAACGTATATTTATTTTTTATTTATTTATTTATTTAGCTTCGCCAGGAAATGTTAATAATGATAATAATGACATTTACAGAGACAAAACAGGAGGAAAACTTAAAATGGCTGGGAAAGAGGAAAACTTAAAATGGCTTGGAATTTACAACAGCGTGCACCAATTACTGTGGCCCCTTGGAAGACATGTACATTTCTTACATGTCTACAATATGTACATGTGCATAATTATTTTCTATCCTTGTTTGGTGAACTTTTCTGTGCGTTATTTCAAGGTTCTTGATCTGCTTTGGAATCTCTCGCACCTTCCAGCCCTCACCACAGAGATGGTTGACCAGGCCCTCAAGTCGCACATTGACATCTTGAGTGACTCATTTACAGTGAAGGAACAGATCAAGACGAGTTATGCCAAGAAGTGTGTGGAGGACATTAAAAAGTCTGTGTGGATAGTTCCAGCCATCAGACAGTTGCTGAAGATAACTAAAGGCATGGCTAGACAGCAGTATAACAAACACGATAAGGTTAGGTGCAGGTATATATTTAACTGTTTTTCAATGAGGCGGTGTTCTCTATGAGCTATTACTGTAGTCCACGAGGTGCTTCGCTGAGTAGACTATCTGCTCATAGAAAACAACGCCAAATTGAATAACTGTTTTATAATAAACACACAGAAGATTTTATGAAGTTGATTTTATACCTGGTTTTCCTGGATGGAACTGTGATTTTCGCTGGGTTTCTAATCTTTGCCTCGGTCATCATGTCAAATCGAGATGCCACCATCTTGGATTTTTTTGCAACAATAGGTATAATGATACTATTAGGTGAGTTAAGAACTAATCAAATTGCAGCATTTGCGATATGCCTTTTGTTAATTTAATATAATATTTATTATATAGCAATATACATATACGGACTTCCAAAAAGAAAAATTTCAAACTCTCAAAATTTTGTATCAACTCAAGCTAAAAATTTTTTTTTGCTTCACACTTACAATGTATATTGTAATTTTACTCTTAACAACTCAAATTGCGGCTGTTTTTGAGTTTTGAAAGACTAAGAAACAACTACCAGCAAAAATCCTATTTTTATGGGTACATTTACCTTTTCAGATTTAGTGTGTTCCAGAACATGCTAAAATATTGTTGCAGCTTTGAAAGTTGAATAAGTCTTTCTGCTGATCTATTCCAGTTGACCTGAAGCTAAGTTCGAACCTTTTAGAATTTACATGATTGTATATCTATCTCAAACTTGAGTATTTATATAGGTGAATGAATAGTATTACCTACTAAGCTGATGATATGTTTGGGTTACAAATTTTAGGGTATTCTACCAGAGTTGCAGAAGAATTTTGACATTGTAAAACTAACAACCACCAGTCTAATACACTGCCACCAACAAGCTGTAGCTGCAGCAGGTGCTAATGGGCTTGAAGAGGAAACACTGGTTGATGGCCGTTACACCCATAGAGAGTGTCTAGGCATACACTTGGAGTTTCTAGCATTTGTGTTACAAGATGCTGCAGTCTATTTGCACTGGCACAGAGCCAGAGATATCTGGGATTGTTTGGTAACAAATGCCGAGACCTGTGAGTTTGATAGAGAGGTAAGTTGGTAATAAGCTATGTATGTTGTATTTAAACAAAGGGAGAATAGTCTTGTTCGTCTTCAAAGTTTTATTTCCTCAGCACATTTCGGCATTAAAGACTTCTTCAGGGGGTTCTTACAATGGTTGGAGCTGATTTAGTCGCTCCTACATGTATTGATACCTTTATATGTAAATTGATTGACTAGGTTGTAATTGATGTGACGCAAACAAGTGTTAATGTTATAAAGAATCTAGTTAATCAAGTAATTGAGAAAAAAGCTAAGAACCTTTTATAACAAATGTTTTGAAAACAATTTATGTACAACATTCTTAATAAAGGTCTCTCTGCGCTCCTAAACTCTATTCTCTTATTCAGTCCATCAGGTTGTATAGTTTTCAGTGTCCTCTGCCATAATATTTCTCGTGATCATAGCATTTCTTTCTTGTAAATGTAGGAATGGTTGGTGGCAAATACTAAGACATGGGTTTGGTAGAGTTGGTGTCAGAGCCGACTCTGACAGGATACGTATGCCAGATTTTCACCATAAAAACAAAGATCCCGCAAGACCACTTGTCAGACGTTTTAATTTTCGGCACAAGGATATTAGTTGCAATGACCAAACTTTACATTCCAATTTGACACTTTCGATTATTGGGATCGACAAATCTCTCTCGTTTACGTGGTATCAGTAGACTTTCTGTATTCAACCACATTTCATTTACTGGTTGTCACCTTCACATATCTAAAAGATCTAATATAACAGTATAATATGTACATACATTTTATTCCCAGCGTAAACACTTACCCATAGCCCTAGCCCTAAGGCTAACCCTATGGATTGTACTTCCTGAAGAAGTTAAGACTGCCAAATGAATAAGTTAGAGTCTTGTACACTTGTTTTTGCAGACCTGTTTCGATTGGTTCTACAGAGGGCTATGTGATTTGGAAGGGGAAACCCAGTTGCAAATGTTTACTAACAAGATTCTGAAGTTGGATCCTAGCAAACTTACACGAAGAGGTAAGTTTATCCAACATATTATTGTTTACAAGTCAGGCACTTTATTTAATATATAGCTACATGAATTGATAGGTGGTATGTACAATTTTTCTGAACAAATGTTGACATTGAGCTTCGTACTTGTAGTTTGTGTCATAGAGGTTATAAACGTTGTTGTTGTTGTTGTTGTTGTTGCTGTTGCTTTTGTTGTTATACTGCCCAGTGGTAATAGTAGTTGGTTTTGTTGTTGTTGTTGTTGTCGTTGTTGTTGTTGCTGCTGCTGTTGTTGCTGTTGCTGTTGATGTTGCCGTTGTTGCTGTTGCTGTTGTTGTTGTTGTTGCTGCTGCTGTTGTTGTTATTGTTGTTGTTGTTGCTATACTTCCCAGTGGTGTTGTACATGTCGACACCCGCAGATAGAACACTTTTGGAAGAAAGTCAGAATGAACGTTGTGTGTGGCAGGTACATGAACTTGTAGCTATGCAATACTGCAATTTCCCCATAACATAGTACGTTTATTTTAACCATACATTAATAAGTACGATGTGTGCATAGATTATGTTTAGAGTACTCATTGCCTCAATCACCATACCATACAGAGTAGAATTACAGTATGGGGTCAACAAATTACAAGATTCAACATGTTTACATTTTTTTAGCTGATTTTCAGTCCGAGTTTATTTACTAATGTTGTCTCTCCTTAGCCTTTGAATGTTTCAAGATGTTTTTCGAGAATGTGAATTTGAACGAGCACAAGCTGAAGAAGAATGGTAACACATATACTGTGGAGAAGCTGGAGTTGATCGGCATTGATCATCTGTGGAAAATAGTGTTAGAAGTACCATCAGAGGAGATCGCCATGTTGGCAGTGAAATTGCTCATGCAGCTGAGTTATACGTTGCTGTCACAGAAGTTGAAGAAGGTTTGTACATTCACAACGCAACAGCGTCCCCTCAAGGCCCAGTGGCTCGAAAATGGGAACTTTAACATTAACACAGGGTCAACATTTTTACCCATGATTAAGTTTACCGCCTTATAGGTCAGGGTTCGTACGGGTCATGGAAAACCTTGAAATTTATGGCATTTGAGAATTTCATTCTCCAGGCCTGGAAAAGTTTTACTTTTGGTCATGGAAATTTTAGTTTCGGTCATAGAAAATGAATAATCTGTGTACTAACTTACACAATTTGTGTAATTTTTTTGTTTGAAGCTCCGAGGTTTGAAGGTTTGAGCAATAATAATGCTTTGCATTAAAAATAATGGAAAATCACTTTTTCACGTCAAATGTTAATGGCGCTTGGAAATAATCAAAACCAAGAGTTACATTTTCGTGTAAAGTTTTATAAAAACTAGGTCATTTATTAGAGTTAGATTTTAATATTTTTAGTAATATAAGAGCCATTTTAATGGAATTACTAATAAATCATTATTATTATTATTATTATTATTATAACACAAAAAAGGTATGGAAAAGGTCATGGAAAGCCATGGAATTCCAAAAGAGTACGATCCCTGTAGACTGAATTGGGCTGCTATGCCGGGTTAATGGAACTGTGATTTTGAGGAAAGTAATAAGCACCAGAATATGTTTCGGTTGATGAAAAATCTCATTTAAAATTTGACCAACCCCTGGGCTAAAGTTACCCATTTTCGAGGAACTGGGCCCTGGTGTCAAAAATATTTAAACGTTAGCAGGGATTCTACGATCTTTAGAAATCTTTTTGAATACAGCTAACATCCTTACAAGTATCGACATTTAACTAGGGTACTTTAACACCGCTACATTTTTGTCTCATCAACAAAGCTGTTTCGTTTGGAATAATTTGCTGCGTATACTGATTACAATACAGGAGATTAGGGTTAGGGTTAAGGTTAGGATTAGGATTAGGATTATACCACTTGACACATCATGCAAAGACAAAATGACAGTACAAGCATTCTAACAGTCCTTAAAACTTCTGAAAAGTTCTGAATTTGAAACATCTAGAATAAATTAATACAGGCATGGAAAGTCTTCGAAGATCATTGAAGGTCTCTAGAAATGCTTGAATTGTCTGTACTGGAAATTATCTGCTGCACAAACTCCTTGAATTGGCAGGAAAGCTCGTTGAAGTCCTTGACGAGTCCTTGAATTTCGTGTTCAGTTTAGGTTGGGAACCCTGACGACATACAAATAGGAATATCAATTTGGCATCTCTTTGGATGTGGGTGTACGTAAATGGACAAAATTGTACAGTTTGGTTTTGTTCTCATTTGTCTATATGTCTTTGTAGGTTCCTGTCGACATTCACAAGAGATTTATCTTGGAATGCTACAAGAGACTTGAGGTATGTTATGATATGTTCATGAGTTGGTGGCTTGTTTCTGTTCAATATTTTTATGCTGCATGTTTGTTGTGTGTTATCAACTGAATTTCTGTAGACAGAAATACTTACAAACTTTATTAACCCATAAATGTATGGGCCTAAGATTATAACACCAATGTATAGAGTGGTTATTCCCTACCCAAAATTATTTGAATGAATGTTTGTCATCCAAGGATTGAAATAAATAATTTTACGAATCCGTTAATTGGTTTCCATGGTTTCTACAGCCCCAAACAAATGTTATATCTGCCATCTTGGCCGCCATTTTGTTCGTCATCTTGGATTCTGAAATTTTGGTCAAAATTTCATCAAAATTATTAGAAACTGTCAAATAATGCTATTGTTATCAAAAAACACACATCCAAAATATATGGAGTTAAGAAGGAGACTAAAATCATTTCTATAAAAAATATGGGTTCCTGAACAAAAGATCCCCCCCATCATAGGTTAATGTGAAGCAAACAAGGTGATATTTTGGCATTTTCTTACAACTTTTACTGATTCAGGCCGTGATGAGAGCATTAGGAGGGTCATCAATAGCCCAAGCTGCTAGTAGTGCTGCCACAACTGTGACCACGCCTCTCACACCGGATGCGCCAATTGTATTCACTGCAACAAGGTCAGTTCTGGATGAGCCTATATGAATACTCGTACTAAGTTTGCTTTGCAGGGTTTATATTGCTCGTGAAATTCATAGAATACTCCTGGAATTTAATAACTTCCTACCGGACACTTGAAAACTCCTGTGGCATTTTTATCTACTACTTCTACTTTTGGAATTTTATAGATCAAAGTTAATTTTTCAAGAAGGATCGCAGAAACTGTCATCAGTGTTTTACTAACAAACTTGTAATCAAGTTCGCAGCGGTTTTGACAAAAGTTAATTCCCACTGAAGTTTGCGTTTTTATTTGAATAGCTTCGTAAGTGCAGTATCGTTACCGCTAGTGACATGAACAAATAGAGGACATGGTCATTAAAAAACAAGTCTTCCACCCTGGAAAACCCCTTTGTTTTCTCAGATTAGTAGGTACGCTCTTATCACTTAACAGGTCGTGGATCGTGGTTAACTTATTGTGTGTGTAGTAAAAAATAAAAATGCTAGCTATATGTGCAAGATTCAGATATTTTGGCAAATCCTTAAGATTACCAGTGGATTTTTGTGCTGCTTACTGTTACACTCACTATGTTTCTTTAACGCAATTTCTCAATTGTCCTATGTAGTTTATTGTTCAGTAACATACTTATATTCATGTATCTGTTTTTCACAGAGCAGTCAATTTGTTAAGTGTTGAAAGGATCCTCCTCTTGGCAGAACACTACGTTATTGCTGTTGAGGTATGTCAATAGTTATTAGTATAGGCGTTTTTCTTGAGTTGCGTATCTTCGAAAGAAGATCATTTGTGGAGAGAGTGAAATATAATTCATGCACCTTGCAAATTGTAATTATTCACGGTAATGCACATGCTCTCTAGTCATGTCAGGAACAAAGTCTTCACAGGCATGAAACACAAGTTTTAAGCTCAATAGGATTACAAGAAATTATTAAATTGTTATATATTGTGAAAACAAAGTGTTTAGATACAAGAAACATAATTTTGAGGGCAAATGGATTTAACTGATTTAATTACATTGTAATCCGTTTCAATCTTCTCCAATTTGAACCATCCACCTTCATCAAGGGCGGCTAGGTACCCCTGCTCTCAATGTCCCATGCATGACCTAAATAGTTGGCTTTTAGGGCGACAACTGGCTCCAGGTATTTCCTAAGAAAATGGCTTTTAACGAAAAGATATATAGATTATATAGATTTGTTTAGTTATGGCAAGATATATGTCGATGTTTGTCCATAAGATAGTCGATGGATGTTGAAGGGCATACCTGGAACACAACAGTTGCTAATGCATGCACCTATCCTCCCTTGCCTTCCTTTACGACTTATCATAGTCCCTCTTATATTTTTTCTAGATTTCCTTTCATTTGTGGAGAATTTCGTACATCGCGAAAATGCCTTAAATGACACAGTCCCTTTGATTTGTCATATTTTAGTACTTCTTGGCTTTCAAATGACTGTGTTCACAATTGCCAAGTGTCATTTGAATGTGGTCTGTAGGATATATTCTGAGAAGCTCTGTGTTTGCAATATTTATCCAGGATCATCATGCTGGTCCCCGTACGCTCCTGCCTCATGGATCGTCTTTCTATGGCTACCCAATACAAGTCAATGTCAGCTGTGATCTACCAAAACAAGAGTTCTCTATTCAGGTTAATGTTGGCACGAATGTTTTTAAGTTAACTACAGTGTATTTCATTTTATAACTTATTTCGCACTAGTCGTATGTAAGTTGTGGACCATCTGAAAACTAGCAAGTACTGCTAAGCATGCCTTCTACATTAAAATATAGTATTGTATTGTGTTGTGTTGGGTTGGGTTGGGTTGGGTTGGGTTTTGTTGGGTTGGGTTGTGTTGGGTTGGGTTGCGTTGCGTTGGGTTGCGTTGCGTTGCATTGCGTTGTATTGTATTGTATTGTACTGTACTGTATTGTATTGAAAGAGGCTAAACTACATGTGAAGCTGCAAGTCGTGAGAGATTACCATTTTGTAGAAAACAATTCGGAATAGGCCTTGATATTATTCAATTTGTCACCAGTTTATTTTATCCTGATGAACAGTAACATTACAATTTGTTCATCCATGTATTCCCAAAACAGTTAAACTGAGAGAGTATTGACACAGAATGGTGTGAAGCTGTACAATGTTACAAGGAACTCTGTGCGATCGAAGCTTAGGGTGAATTTATTGTTTGATGTAATATGCATAATTTATTTATTGCTGAGTCAACACAATATACTCAACTCTAGCGCTAGAGTTCAGGTTGAATATGAACCACACGAGAATGTTTTAATGTGGTAATGCCCTCTTTTTGAATGAAGAAGAACTACTACACCTTTTGAGATAGTGCAGCACTTACCTCGGTGTTGTTGTTAAGGACTACAACGAAGAGTATCACACTTATGTGATCCTCAGTAGGTGTTTTGTTACTTTACAGTAATTTTAGTGTGGTATGTGTAACTCGACTCGACTCGACTTGACTGACTCGACAAGTTTGTCTTGACCTGGCGTGACATAGCTTAGGTTAATAATTAACTTTTAGAGTTGCTCATTGTAATACAAATGTAACCAATTCCACTTTCTGTGCCATTGCAGTGTCACAGCAACGAATGCCTGAAGTCCCTGAGGTACAGAATAGCCCACAGGGTAAATGCAAATCCAGAGCAGGTTCAGCTTTTCAACAGCGACAAATTGGTGAGTACATTCTTTAGCATTGGGCATTAAGTGTGTTACCAGAAGAAACAACAACAACAACAACAACAATATTTCTTTGGTACTAATTTAAAGAAAATATACATGATCGTGAATAGAAAATAGTTCAGAAATGTTTGGAAATTTATCTAGAAACTTTAAAGGAAGTAAAATAATTTGTGCTCAGTGTACATCCGGATCCTGAGCGGGACCATGAAATGTTGATTCTATAAGTGTTTTAGTTCCTAAAAACAAAGAACTAATGTCTGATTTTATAATGCAACTATTCGACTGTAGTGAACTTTGGTAGATTCGTTTCTATGTCGGCATGTGAACCAAATAAGGGAGAAATGGAAATCAACCGGAAATTAATGTGTTATGCTTTTGGATGTGAGAGTGGAAGGTTTGAGCTGATGTTTTAAGTGCTAGACTTTCGTCTAATTTGACTAGTGGTTGACTTTGTTATCACTTTTTATCAATTCGTGCACTAGCTGATGACATCTAAGGATCAGAAACGTTTGTACCAGCTGAACTTTGAAGATGAACAGTTGGTGTTTATAAAGATATCAGGAACTTCCGTATCTACCGTACCCACGAAGGAGGAGATGGAGGTGAGATAGTCATCAGTCTGCATTCATCCTGTTTCATTCATCTTGTTTCATTCATCGGGCAGCAAATGTACAAACTTACAGATTAATAAATACCGTATTTCCACTATTAAGCCCCCCGGCTCTAATACCCCCGGCTC
>JANUFV010092198.1:0-2500 GCA_024757865.1 Epizoanthus scotinus
CTCCTACAGTTGATTAAATCAATCTTGATTTGACCTACTCGCCGACGTAGAATCCCTAGTTTTTTTCAAAACTAGTCGACCAGAGTTAAACACTATTCGCTGGTTTGGTACATACTGATACAAGATAAGGTTAACTTGATGCAATGTTTGTACTGATTAACAGCAGAACAAACTACTCTCACCTGCATTACTGGATATGTTCCAGCTACCTTTCCCTTGATCACGGTTCATTAACCACGAACACATCCCAGCAGTGAAGTCACATTCTCTCTCCGTTAGTGCTTTTAAGAATGAAATTAAGAAAATACAAATGAGTAGAAAGCAATGCGCATCTGTAACTGTTCCTTAATATCATTTATTTGAGCTTATTCTCTTACCTTTTACCCGGAGAGTACCAATCACTTTGCTTAAAACGCCAGCACCTGTTTCCTCGTTAAACGAATACTTAATCTGTAGATTCATCGAAAAAGAATAAAATATATATCGTTTACATGTTACCAATTAGATGTTACTGATTGTGTATGAGAATGTATAGCAACAATTTATATGATTTATAATCATTTGGAATATTAAGCATTGATGGTTTATTGCTGAATACTAAATACTAAAAACCTTTTTACCAAAATCAAATTTTACTAATTAACCACTATAAGACCAGTAACAAGATCAGGCTAAGGCATTACTTGGTAAACTGTTTTTGGTAGACTATATCTAACATTATTGAATAACAAAAAAGATGATAATCCCTTACCTTCATATCATAAACACCCGGTTGGCTGACGATTTTCATCTTCGTATCAAAGTGTGATTCCGTACAGGTCATTTTGATAGAAGAACTGACAAGAACAGACTTCCCCAGAACATCGAAATACATGTTAATGGAACAGTTCGGGCAGTGTAACCCACGGCAACAGAACTTGAACTTAGCTGCAATAAACATATCAAGTCATAAATTGAAATATTGTTGAACCTTGTTGAACTAGCTCCTATCATTGTGTGTTCGGAAACATATCATTTGGCCTGAAACAGCTGTGAAGTGTCCATCGTGTTATGAATTTCAGCCATCGTACCATTAATCGTGGTTCAATGGAAAGAATCGATACTAAATATATATTATTTATACTAAAAAGGAAAATAACTTTTCAAATCCTAACTTTGATCCAATCTACGTTACACAAAATAGGTTTAGAAAAATGTAATAATTTTTTTAAGTTTTTCGATAGAACAAATGATGTAGCTTGAAGATATATTGAAGAACAATTAAGCTTAGTAACAGTGATATGAAGTAACATTGTGCGCAACAGTCATATTGGAGGCAGTCACCGAAGACACTAGAACAAAGGAGCCTTAATTTTTTTATACCAGCTCATTTGGTCACATAAAAGTATTGTATATTGAAGAGTTCAAATGCTTACGTTAAAGGATGCCATACACAGGGACTTATTTTATTCACTTGTCCTGAAATGTAGCTGTCACATTGGATATTAGGAAGAATGTTCTCAAAATTCAGGTTAGACATTGTTACCTGATATTATGATTAAGGAGCCAATCGCTGCTGTTACGCTTTCTACATCCGGGTCAAGTTTGAAGTGAACGTGGCTTGTTCCTATTGGAAGAAAGATATAATGAGTTAATTAGCAGAAAAATATAAGTACTTTGTAGCAGTAGATGTTTATAGTTTTGAATTATATTCATAATAACAGTAATGAAATGATTATATTATTATTGTTGTTATTGTTGTTGCTCTAATTATACTACATATGGTTGCAAACTTGATATATGTTTATTGTCGAATATTTGTGTATAGTAAGATATAAGTAAACTACATAGTTGCATAAAATGATATAAAGGTTACCTGGACGAATCCAGTAGAGTCGATCACCAGAAATTGGTCCCTCGAATGAACCATTAGGAAGCGTCATTGCGACAGAAACCGTGCCCTCTCCTTCTCCATGCTTGTGAAGTACGTCCAGCGGATAAAGATGACACTTCCTCAAATATACAGGACTAGATGTCTGTGTACTTGGATATCTGATAATGATAATGATAATAATGCTAAGGTTAAGGCTAAGGCTAAGGCTAAGACTGAGGTTAAGGTTAAGGTTAAGGCTGAGGCTGAGGCTGAATCTTAAGCTGAGGCTGAGGTTGAGGTCGAGGCTGAGGCTGAGGTTCATGCTGAGGCTGAGGTTGAGGTTAAGGCTGAGGCTGAGGTTGAAGTTGAGGCTGAGGTTGAGGTTAAAGCTGAGGTTGATGCTGAGGCTGAGGTTGAGGTTAAGGCTGAGGTTGAAGTTGAGGCTGAGGTTGAGGTTGAGGTTGAGGTTAAGGCTTAGGTTGATGCTGATGCTGAGGCTGAGGTTGAGGTTAAGGCTGAGGCTGAGGTTGAAATTGAGGCTGAGGTTGAGGTTAAGGATGAGGCTGAGGTTGAAGTTGAGGTTGAGGTTGAGGTTGAGGTTGAGGCTGAGGTTGAGGTTGAGGTTGAGGTTAAGGCTGAGGCTGAGGT
>JANUFV010092198.1:7500-10485 GCA_024757865.1 Epizoanthus scotinus
TCTCGACAGCGAGGTTCGAACGAGTCGACGAAAGTCTTGAATTGGCTTATTTTATCGTCGCTGTGTAGCGCCTAATTCTCAACTGCGTCTCATTTAGGGCAAAAGATCCACTGAAGATATCATGTCAAATGTCTGCAAATAATTCTGATCGTCACATCTCCAGAATACGTTTATCAGACAGACCAAAGTTGGACAGTAAATCGAGCAAAATGGCTTCATGTTCACTGACTTGACATACCTGTTTCCTTTGTGGTTCGCGTATGCTCGTTCAAGGCCACGCGCCACTTCTTATTGTGGCGTGGTTACATGATAGTAAAGGCACAGGGAACCCACATGTTGTTTTCGTCTTTTTCAAATAAAGTTACAAGGCTTCTACTTTCATTCAATAATCTATAAGAAACAGCAAGAATGACGCCGATTGAATACGAGAGCCGTCCTTATATACCAACAGTTTGTTTGAACCGTTATGCATCGAATATTTACGATAAGTCTTGTCAGTGGCAGACTTGTCAGTGGTAGACTGAGTCGAGTACCTCGTTTTTCGAGCCAGATTCAATAGTTACGAACGTGTGTGCCATCGCTGGCGGGAACGGCACGACCATGTCCACAACGCTGTTGTTTACTTTGTGAGCTGTAAAATACTCTCCTGCCTTCACGTTCAGTTTTCTCAATCTTTGGTATTATTAAGGAGCTAAGCTTGTCTGCAAGGAAAATCCAACTTTACTGGAAGATAGGTAAGTCGATAAACAGACACAATTCGTTCGTTTATGACAATAATGAATCTGATCGATTGTCTTGTATCTCGCAAAATCGAACGAGTTGCAACAGCTGTCATTTCTTCATCAAGATTCTATCAGTTCAATTTAATCATAAACTAATTTTACAATATTTTCTTGAAGCTCCTTAATACAAGAAGCAACTGAATCAAGGTTTTCCCCTGTACACACAAATAGATAACTCCACATATACAGGTTTAATACACAACTATTAACCGCCTGAATTGTTGTGAGTTATGATCAGTTACTGTTTAAATATTTATTTCAAGGAATGTTTGGTTTGTCTATATGTACAGTTCACATATGGTTTTTCGAAAATACAAAATGGCTCAATTTGTCACAGGGAAACATCTTTTTGACATACATTACATTAACGAGGAATGTTTATGTTAATTTTACGTATATGTTGATATTCCTGAATTCATATTATGATTAGCCACTAAAATATTAATTATTATAGCGCGCTAATTATGATATTAAGGTATATTAAAAATACGATATCATTGTGATATACTAACCTTCTTTGTCTGTGAACATGTTAAGTAATTGTTATCCACCGCATTGTGGGAGCTGCTGTCGCCTTCAACACTTGATTGCTGCGTCTTACGTCCCTTTTCAATAGTTACTGTCCAAACACAACATAAATAAGATATTACTACAGTAATTAGTCACATGTCGAGTTTTCACTGATGAAAGAATTATAAGCAAAAGGCACGGACACAGACACAGATACGGGCACGGGCACGAACACGGACACGGACACGGACACGGACACGGACACGGACACGGACACGGTCACGGACACGGTCACGGACACAGACACGGTCACGGACACAGACACAGACATGGACACGGAAACGGACACGGACACGGACACGGACACGGACACGGACACGGTCACGGTCACGGTCACGGACACGGACATGGACACGGAAACGGACACGGACATGGACACGGACACGGACACGGTCACGGTCACGGTCACGGACACGGTCACGGACACAGACACAGACACAGACACGGACACGGAAACGGTCACGGACACGGTCACGGACACAGACACAGACACAGACACGGACACGGAAACGGACATGGACACGGACACAGACACAGACACAGACACAGACACAGACACAGACACGGACACGGAAACGGACACGGACACGGTCACGGACACGGTCACGGACACGGACACGGTCACGGACACGGACACGGACACGGACACGGACACGGACATGGACACGGACACGGTCACGGACACAGACACAGACACGGACACGGAAACGGTCACGGACACGGACACGGTCACGGACACAGACACAGACACGGACACGGAAACGGACACGGACACGGACACGGACACAGACACAGACACAGACACAGACACAGACACAGACACGGAAACGGACACGGACACGGTCACGGACACGGTCACGGACACGGACACGGTCACGGACACGGACACGGACACGGACACGGACACGGACATGGACACGGACACGGTCACGGACACAGACACAGACACAGACACGGACACGGAAACGGACACGGACATGGACACGGACACGGACACGAACACAGGCACGGACACGGACAACAGGCACAGGAACATTTGATTTTGTGCGTGTCGCGTCGTGCATCCTTGCACTTACGTCGTTAGAATGAAGCAGGCTAAATTAGTGATCTAAATTTATTGGTAAGGAATTCACAAGCACCATCCCAAGCACAATGAAGATCGCAATCATGAGCACAAGCCGGAGTCACGTGGAATCTCACGTGTAATGTTCACAATGCTGGAGGATATATAGAAGACAGCCTGAGTTCCGCCACACTAGCTAGACTAATATAACTTAGCTCTTTCCCAGTCAAGTGCAATGTGCAACAGTGTTACCTAAAGCCTTCAAGAATGCGATCAACGTAATGTTTTTGCTGTCCGCCATTTTGAAAACAAGCAGGCGTGCACAAGAAGGAATGAGTAAAGTAGAACTACTAGCTACAAACTCTACATACATTATCTGCATGCACAAATGCGTGCGTTCTTTTATTTTGCCCAACAAAACGTTGGAACAAGTCGGGGACGATACCATAACATCGCTACGTGAACAGCACTACTCGGTACATTTTCGGGTTGCTTTTCTCCTCTCTCTCTCTCTCTCTCTCTCTCTCTCTCTCTCTCTCTCTCTCTCTCTCTCTCTCTCTCTCTCTCTCT